>APFE030372755.1:199253-265795 GCA_000404065.3 Pinus taeda
AATAGGCCTTCGAGCCTCATTGTAACACAGTTCAGAGACATGTAGCCACCACATCTCTTCTCAGAGATAAGCTACCATTGCCCTAGCTGGTTTATTTTCATTTATGTTTGTAAGCATATTTTATTATTTTACATTAACAAAATGAAGTATTATTTCTGCTGCATCTCTATGTTTATGGTTATCTCTGTAATCCGTTGCATTTCTGTTTTGAAAGCAGTCTTCCATGCATCTTGCTCTGCAACTCTGACCTGATGATAGCCACTATGCAAGTCCAAATTCAAAAAATAAACAGCTTCTTTCAACTGATCTAATAGATCATCCATGCGAGGAAGGGGATAACGATTTTTTATCATTATCTTATTCAGTGCTCGATAATCAATGCACATTCTCCATGAGCCATCTTTCTTTCTCACCAAGACAATTGGAGACCCACAAGGCGATGTGCTAGGTCTTATGAACCCTTTCTCGAGCAGCTCATGTACCTGCTTCTTGATTTCTGCATTCTCTAAAGCGGACAACCTGTAGATTCTGATGTTAGGCAATGGAGCATCTTGCTGCAAATTAATATCATGTACTATTTCCTTTTTGGGTGGCAGAGATTTAGGTTCTTGAAAAAGTATATCATATCTTAAACAACTTTTTCTAAATCAGCTTGTTTAGCATTACAGCCCTCAAATACATTGGTTTTGTCAGGTTTCTTTTCCTTTACAACCATCAGTGAAAATTGTTTGCATGAATTTATAATTCTTTTCATTTGCCCTGAATTTATGAGAGTATAATTTTTCTTGAGTTTATGAGCTCTTACAATATATTCGATTTCATCTTTAATGAGTTGATACTTGTTTTCAGCTCTAGAAATGCTGACCCAAAAGAAAACCTAAGTTTACATTGTCTAGTAACTTGTAGCTGTGCTTTATCACATAACCAACCTAATGGATATGGCTTTTTGTGAAGTGTGGTTAGTAATCCCAACTTCTTTACAATTGCTTCAGAAATTAAATTTACTTGTGAGCCACTAACAAACAAAGTATCAATCTTTTGATGCTTGTAAACAACTCGAATATGAAAAAGCTCATGTCTTTTTCTCTCATTTTCTTCATTGTCAATAGATTGTGCAGAATTACTAGTAGATGCTTAAGAATTTTTACCTTTTATACCTGTGGCTGCAATGGTTGTTTCATCTCCTCAGTCTGACCCCAAATCCTTTTGAATCGCTGCAACAGTCTTCGTCTTTTTGCCATCGTACTTCTTGGGTTTCAGTGCCGAATGCAGAATCCAACAGTGTTCATCGTCATACCCATCCTTCTTACAGTGAGTGCATGAAATTTTGGTCTTTTGTAAAGTATTTATCTTCCTCTCTTTCCATTTCTGTTTTCTTTTCTTCTTATTCTTGCTTGTAGTGGGTTTTGATGATCCCCCAACTTCTGGGTTCACATTCTTACCTCTAGCCTCTAGATGTGTATCTTGAACAGATACCTCATCTATGCTAGTGGGATTAAAAATGAGAATAGTGTGCCTTAAGTAGCTATATAGACCACCTATATACTTCAGCAGAGTCTCAGGTGAGTCTAAAGAAATTCCTAGAATCAAAGCTCTTTTCCTAAATTCTTGAGTGTAGCTTTGTACACTTTTCCCTTTTAATTGTCGAAGAGTTTGCCAACTCATCATGGCTTGCTGCATATAAGCTAGTGGATAGAACTGTTTTTTAATTGCAGAAACAAACTCACTCCAGATAGAAAGAATTTTACCATGCTTCTTTATGTCAGCTTGTGTCCTGCCTTCCCACCATACCAAGGCAGTGCCTCCAAGGCGTAGGCTGGCCAGCTGAATCTTACTACTGTCTGAATCAATGCTCTACACTCTGCAATAAACAGCAATTTGTCCAATCCAATTATCCAGCTTCTCTGCATTCAACTCTCCATCATATATTATTAAATCAAATTTAACATCTAATTTAATCAAAGATGTCTTCTTTTTGTTTTCAGGGCTACTAGGAGGTGTGGGAAGTTTTCCTTCTTTCCCTTTACCTTTAGAGTGGTCATGGAGGAGAGATTCTTCTGCTCCTTTATCTCGTTTGGAGTTTGAAGCATCTTGCTCTCTACCTTTCTTAAATTCTCTATACATTTCCTCTACCATGGCTCTCATGGTCATGAAACTATCCATGAACTGAGGGTCTGATTCCAAGGCACATTCTTCTGACATTTTCCTCTTAGGATAGACTCTTTCGATTTCAGGGTTAGTTTCAACCAACTCTCCCTCTCCTAATTAAGCTTTGATCTAGTTAGCATTCAACAACCAAATCCAACACAAGCTTGTCTAACCTTAGTAACCTAGAGCTCTCATACCACTTGATCTGGAATTTATCTAGGACAAAGAATTAAAGGTATTACATACTCATGTGCATGGATGTGCCTATGTTACTTTATGCAACGGATCAATAAGATTGTGAAATACATAGACACTGAAGCAGTTAGAGAAAACATAGTAGGCAAACATGTAAACACGACAAGTTTAATAAGAAGTTCACCCAATACTCCTGGGCTACGTCTCCTGGTCCAGCCTTCAGTGGTGGCCTCTCTATTATGTTTTCAAAGCAGAGTTTTACAACAGTGAGCTCAATTTGAGTCTCACTCAACAGATATAAATCAGTAAGACTGGACTTGGATCCCCCAAGTCTCTGGAGTACACAGACTCTCCTTACTGAAACTCGACCTCTATTGGTCACAGTAGTATGAGCCCAATCTGAGACTCATACATGACAGGCTATATACAGAGGAGTTTGCTTGAACCTCTCAAGCCTTCTAGAATACACAGACTCTCTAACTCTCTCTGGCTCTGTCTAGCTCAATGCTGCCCTCAAGTCAACTCGGCTTCTTCTCTCTATTCTCTGCTCTTGGCTTTCTGCCTTGACTAACTCTCCCCCTGCTTCTCCGTCAGTTCGTGGCTTTAAAGCCAATCTGCTTTCTAACCATTCGTTTCCGCTTCCCGGCGTTCTAGTTCTCCTGCCTCTGTCCATTTGAATTCCTCTGTTCTGCGTCAACATCACTGTGTAACACCTTACAGGGTGGTGGTCACCTGTTTCATAACGAACTGGGTTTCAGTTCTCTTGGAAATGTTTGAATGGTCGTTATTTCTGTTTAACTTCCTAGAATGCCCGCGAACATGATTCCTCTGCCAACTCATCGTTCATGCTGGACTTCAAACCTTTATACAATTCGGCCTGTTTACCCCGTTGAATCTGGTCATCCGTCAGATTGCTTGTCCGTCGTCGATCTGGCCTCCAGATCCTACGGTCTCCGTCCATATCAGGCGGGTAAGTTGCATGACATTTACCAATCCGATGTGAGCGGTTTTCTCTCTCTTCCATCAAACGCGTGGCACCCAGTGTGTGGCATCAAGCGAGACTCGGTTGAAACTACTTACCACTCGAAGCCCTTCCTATATTCTACTGGTTTTCGTGTGGGACCCGCCTCTGACGAAATCGGCGAATTCCGTACAGTTTTTGACTTTTCGGGTGCGGGTCGCTTGGGGCTTTTCCATCTTTGAAGGGTTTGCTCAGTGAATATCATAAACCTCCCCCATTTTTAAAAAAGGCTTCCCATTTTGTTGTTTCGTGGCAGCGCACATTACCATGGGCCAATGGTCGACGCGCTTGACCAAGGGTCCTCGTTGCTTGGCGTTGCTCACAAATTACAACTGTTCGAGGATATGGATAAGCTCGACCTTTGTAAGACTTTGAAACTTTGGCATGAATTTTACAGAGTTATGAAAACTTAGAGAGTTCTTTAGGATCCAATTCGGATCATTTTGTCTTGTTAGCTTAATCTTCTTCTTCTTATTATTAATGCATGTGTGTGTACTTCATCAAACTACTACCAAAAACATAAGAACAAGAACACAAGATGTTGGCTCTCTGCCAAGGCCAAAACCTCTCTTCTCTTAAGAGGAAAACCCTTAAGTAAATTTCTCTTATTGAAGCTTCTTATTGATCAATTCCAAACCCTAGACCCCTGACCAGAGTATCCTCCAAGCACAAGTCAATTCCTTTCTCCTTTCTGCACTTTGTCTCCCCGACACTTTGTCCTTCTCCTTCCCACACTTCGTTCTTCTTTCAACTGTTGATAGATCTTCTTGCAGTTGCTCTAGAAGAGACACCTTTTGTTAATTTTAGGTATGTTTTATGCTTAGTGCAATTTACTTCAATTTTTCATATTAGCCCAATGACTACATTCAGATTAGCAATCACATCAGCATGATAGTAAAGTGCAGATAGAACATAAACATAAATCGTAGAAAACAAGCCAAGACAAGAGGACACAAGATGTGGCGCTAGCCAGGGACAAACCCCAATGTGGGGAAACCCTTGATCAATTCTTCTTATATTCTTCAATAGTTCAGCAGAGAGAGAGATAGTACATATACATCAGAAGTCAACATTTTGACTTGTCAAAATAAGAGCAGAGATCTTCTCTATGAAGATAACACATGAGGTAGTTGATCTGAACTCAGGTGAAGGCATACTGCTTCAACTAATCCTCCAAGGTGACTCCATCACTATGCTGCACCCATCACTGTGTTGCACCTCATCATCATGCTGCACCCAATCATTGAGTTGCTCTCATCACTATGCTACTCCCATCACTGAGTTGTACCTCATCATCATGTTGTACCCTTCATTGCACTATGATGTACCCATCATACACTCAATGCATACTGCAATACATCATCATCATGTTGTTGCAATACATCATCATCATGTTGCTACGATACATTCCCATGGAACAACCTTAGCTGCTTGCTATGGCTTGTAGCTTAGCAAAGCAGTTGGTTGTAGCAATCTATTCTTCCAACAGGTCTCATTCATGCAGTGATCCATTCAAACTTCAAACAGCAACCCCATAACTTCTCTTCATTGGATACTTATGCCAAGCATATCATACCAAAACATAACCATGTTGTCACCTACATCAAGTGACTAGATGATTGTGCAAGGCTTCTTTCAGGACAGCAACCAACTTCTTTCTTCCTG
The DNA here is from genome assembly GCA_000404065.3 of Pinus taeda. Lineage (NCBI taxonomy): Eukaryota > Viridiplantae > Streptophyta > Pinopsida > Pinales > Pinaceae > Pinus > Pinus taeda. The sequence continues at coordinate 204,283 of APFE030372755.1, forward strand.
AAAACAGTGAGTAAGGGCTACCTCGAACAGTCATCCTCAATTGCAGATTGAGGCCTTTAATGACTGCATCCTAGTGCACATTTAAATGTTGTTATTTGGAGCCACCTTGAGCTGTCTATAGCACCCTCCTTAACAGCGGCTTAGATCCCTCCATGGACTGTGTATACATCTCTTCCTTGATTGCATCTAGAGCACCAGTTTATGACACTTGACAAGACTGTGTTTAGGGCTTGTCAAGGGCTTCCCCTTGCTGCATCCAAACCCTTAATGAATGCGGCCTAGGACAACAAATTATTGTTGTGTATAAGTGTCCCTTTTTGTTGCGTATATACCCTCATGGATTGTGGCCTAGAGTAACCTTAAGTGTTGCAGCTAGGAGACTGTGTTTAGGGTTAGAGCAGCAGCCAGATCTCTATTACTTCATTACTGCGGCGAGGGTAGGATAGATCCTCCATGACAGCGTTAAGGTGACAGCACTTCAAGACAGCGATAAGATCTATCCTTCACGACTGCATTTCAATTAGAACAATAGTTAGGGCATCCCTCATTTAGGATAGTGTTTGGGCTTCTACTTAACTGTAAGTAGCGCTTCTTCATCTCAGTGTTTAGGGCTATTGCAACTAGCATATAAGTCCTTGTTTTACTATGTTCTACTCCCTCGTTTCACTGTGTCCTAGTCCCTTGTTTGACTGTGTCCTAGTCCCTTTCAAAATTGCGGTTTAGGGCATGGCAGACCTATTCTGAGGACAACATATCCTCCTAGGGACTTCCTCTTCCACTAAAACCCAAAACAGTGGAGAGAAGAGATCAGAAGAGGTAAGTCTAAAATGACTTGCAAGGCACCTCTATTTATACTAAAACGTGGAGGACAAGTGGGGGTAATTTGGTTGTTGGCCGACCTTGACGAATTGTCACATAACACAAATAAATTCATACATCCATGAATACTTGTCGGAATCGGATGATCTTTAGATCAATCCTACACCTCTCTACGAGAGGAATCCAAGAAAAATATCAGTTGCCATGAATAAGTAGATCCAGATGGAATTTGGCCCTAGTTGCCAATTTTAACACTGCCTCTCAACTAGGGAGAACTCCATCTGCTAATCCATCTGCCAGTCCGTACTATCTCAGCTAACAGTGCCCTGCACTACTCTGCTCTACTCTGTTGAACTATGAAGAAGAAGAAGTGATCGAGAATGTATCATACCATCCTCTACTGACCCGAAGTCAATCCCATATAAAAGAGTGTCTTATACCACTCTTACTGGCCCGAAGTCAGTTCCAATAAAGAAAGTGTGTCATACCACTCTTACTGATCCGAAATCAGTCCCAAATAAAGAGAGGGTATCATACCACTCTTACTAATCCGAAATCAGTTCCAAAAGAGAGTGAGTTTTATCACTCTTACTGACTTGAAGTCAGCTCCAATTGATCCCAAATCAATATCATCCTAGCATGGGGATTACGGTAGTAGCACGATGCATCCATCGGTACTACTATGGTCCCTATCCTTTCCCTCCTCATTGGCCTGATGAAAGGTACTTCCCATGAGTCGCAGACTGCATGGGTAGGATGTCTCAGCAAGAAAAGGATGAACCACTCATCCTCCCTACATGTCACCAGGGGTATCTCAAGGGAAGGTTGAACCACTCAACCTATGATTGTATCTTGGCAGGAGAAAGATGAACCACTCATCCTGCCTAAATGATGGACCACTAGGGGAAGGTTGAACCACACACCCTATGGTTGCTCATCGCTCCATGATGTACCCCCAAGCCCCCGGAGCTCCTAGAGCTCAATGTCCATATCATACAAGACCCTTAGGAGAGAGTCCCTCCACAACTCCTAGTCATTCTCGGAAAGTCAAGAATTTGACCTTTCCCAGGGGCTTCGACAGAATATTGGTGACTTGCACATCAATCCCAATGCGATGGAGCCTTCTTGCTCCTCGATGTACCATATCCCAGATAAAGTGGTACTTGATGTCTCTATGGTTGGAGCGATCATAGAACACGGGATTCATCAACAATCGAATTCCCCTTTGGTTGTCACAGAAGATCGCGATTGTATCCAGCACATGTCCAAACAACTCACTGAAGAGCTTCCACAACTAGGAAGGTTCACACGAGGTCATACTCGTAACTATGTATTCGGCCTCTATGGTGCTCAAAGCAATCAACTTCTGCTTCCTGCTCATCCAGGATATCAAAGCAGAACCCAAAGAGAACTAGCACCCAGAAGTGCTCTTGCGATCCTCCACACTGCCTGCCCAGTCAGCGTCAAAATAACCATCCATCTTCACTTTTTCGGGAGTGTATCCCAATCCATTAGAGATTGTGCCCTGAAGATATCTCAAATGATTCTTGGCACCAATCCAATGAGGCTCAACCATATATGAGCTCAACATGCTAATTGCAAAACATACATCAGGACGGGAGTTCACCAAGAACATCAATGCTAGTATGAGTTTATGAAACTCAGAGGCATTTCCCAAATCAGGTCTGCAATCACTACCGCATAACTTCTGAAAGTTAAGCTTCATCGAGGTAGTCACGGGAGTTCACCATTCCAAATTCGAAATCCAACTCCCTCTTACTTTTGCAAATGAAAAGGTTTGCACTTGTCAGAAAGAGGTCGTCCTCATAAGGTGCCAATATGAGAGGTCTATCATCCACAACCTTCAAGCACGAGTTTGGATCGGCTTCACTCCTAGTGAATCTCAGCTTCATCAGCTAGCTATCAATCCTCTCATATCAAGACCAGAGTGTTTGCTCTAAATCATACAGAGATTTCTTCAACCTGCATACATGAGATTCCTGATCATGAATCTCAAACTCCTCGGGTTGTTCCAAATCTGTGGACTTGCTAGATGAGGGGAATGGTCCCCTTGTAAGTTTTCCTTCCATACATCTTGAACATGTACCTCCATGCTCTTCTTGAGTTCAGGTTTCCCTGTCACCATCTGACTCACATCGGGATGGGCCCCATAATGAGCAGACCTCTGGTGCTATAGAAGAGATGTGTCAACTGACATGGTCCCCATTGGACTCCCTGCAACTTGATATAAATTTCCAACCTTGAACTCATGATTAAAAGCATCTTGAAAATTCCATTTTTCAAACATGTACCTTTCCATCAATGAATGCCACCTTGAAACCTTTCATTTCCATTGCCGAAATGGACACCAGGTTCTTTTTAAGATCAGGTACATAAAGAACTTCTTGTAAATGAATCCTGCTACTCTCATTCAATTGAAGGGTAGCATTTCCTACACCCTTTTCGAGATAGGTGGGATTGTCTCCAAGAATAATCTCCACGATTGTCTCCTTCTCTATCCAAGTGTCCAGAGGAGAGGTAGTGAAGAGCACTGACAACATTAGATTCTTCATACCTAGAGTTCCTTGCTTTCTTGAAGAGTCGGCCATTTCCTTGATGACCTACATTCCTTTTTCCTTTGCCATTGTACCTAACATTCCTCCGATCATTGAAGATGCCACTGGAATGATTGTAATCATCATCAAGTGATGTGTCCCTTCTATTCGGACACTCGTTTGCATAATGGCCAAACTTATTGCAAGCAAGGCATTTGCCTTTCCTTCCATCCTTAGATCTGGACTTCCCATTGAAGTGACCTTTAGGTAGGCCACTAGATGCTTCCACTGCGCCACTCTGATAATCTTTGCTTCTACTTCACCCTTGGTGAATTTGAAGAGGGATGAGGAACCCATTGAGCCTTTTTATCCTTTCTAACAGCCTTTGGTGATTGTTGTTTCACTCTTGCTTGGGCTTCGTCTTCACCTCAGCTCTGATACCATGTTAATTTTAGGTATGTTCTATGCTTAGCGCAATTTACTTCAATTTTTCATATTAGCCCAATGACTACATTCAGATTAGCAATCAAATCAACATGATAGTAAAGTGCAGATAGAACATAAACATAAATTGTAGAAAACAAGCCAACACAAGAGGACACAAGATGTGGCGCTAGCTAGGGACAAACCCCAATGTGGGGAAACCCTTGATCAATTCTTCTTATATTCTTCAATAGTTCAGCAGAGAGAGAGATAGTACATATACATCAGAAGTCAACATTTTGACTTGTCAAAATAAGAGCAGAGATCTTCTCTATGAAGATAACACATGAGGTAGTTGATCTGAACTCAGGTGAAGGCATACTACTTCAACTAATCCTCCAAGGTGACTCCATCCAGCTGCACCTCATCATCATGCTGCCCCTGCCACTGTGCTGCACCCAGTCACTGAGCTGCTCTTGTCAATATGTTGCTCCCATCACTGAGTTGTACCTCACCATCATGCTGTATGCTTTATTGCACAATGTTATACCCATCATACACTCAATGCATACTGCAATACATCATCATCATGCTGCTCCAATACATTCCCATGTTACAGCCTTAGCTACTTGCTATGGCTTGCAGCCTAGCAAAGCAGCGGGCTATAGCAATCTATTCTTCCAACAGGTCTCATTCATGCAGTGATCCATTCAACCTTCAAATAGCAACCCCATAGCTTCTCTTCATTGGATACTTATGCCAAGCATATCATACCAAAACATAACCATGCTGCCACCTACAGCAAGTGACTAGATGACTGTGCAAGGCTTCTTTCAGGACAACAACTAACTGCTTTCCTCCTGAAAACAGAGAGTAAGGGCTACCTCGAACAATCCTCCTCAACTGTGGATTGAGGCCTTTAATGACTACGTCCTAGTGCACATTTAAATGCTACTGTTTGGAGCCACCTTGAGTTGCCTATAGCACCCTCCTTAACAGTGGCTTAGATTCCTCCATGGACTGTGTATACATCTCTTCCTTGACTGCGTCTAGGGCACCATCTTGTGACACTTGATAAGATTGTGGTTAGGGCTTTTCAAGGGCCTCCCCTTATTGCATCCGAACCCTTAATGAATGCAGCCTAGGACAGTGTGTTATTGTTGTGTATAAGTGTCCCTTTTTGCTGTGTATATACCCTCATGGATTGCGGCCTAGAATAACCTTAAGTGCTGCAACTAGGAGACTGTGCTTAGGGTTAGGACAGCAGCCAGATCTCTATGTTTACTTTCTTACTGCGGCTAGGGTAGGATAGATCCTCCATAACAGCGGTAAGGTGACAGCTCTTCAAGACAGCTGTAAGATCTATCCTTCATGACTACGTTTCAATTAGAACATCAGTTAGGGCATACCTCATTTAGGACAGCATTTGGGCTTCTACTTAACTGTAAGTAGGGCTTATTCATATCAGCATTTAGGGCTATTGCAACCAACATATAAGTCCTTGTTTTACTGTGTTCTACTCCCTCATTTCACTGTGTCCTAGTCCCTTGTTTGACTGTGTCCTAGTCCCTTTCAGAATTGTGGTTTAGGGCATGGCAGACCTCTTCTTAGGACAGCGTATCCTCTTGGGGACTTCCCCTTCCACTAAAACACAAAACAATGGAGAGAAGAGATCAAAAGAGATGAGTCTAAAATGACTTGCAAGGCACCTCTATTTATAAATAAACGTGGAGGACAAGTGGGGGTAATTTGGTTGCTAACCGACCTTGACGAATTGTCACATAACACAAATAAATTCATATATCCATGAATACTTGTCAGAATCAGATGATCTTTAGATCAATTCTACACCTCTCGACGAGAGGAATCCAAGAAAAATATCAACTGCCATGAATAAGTAGACCAGCATGGAGTTTGGCCCTAGTTGCCAATTTTAACACCTTTTGAAGAGATCCTTTCCTTGTGATGATTGCTGCCTTCTTCTTGACCAAATGAGCTCCTTCAAGGTTTAGGTGCAGACTTGATATCACTGTCCGGCAACCGTAAATTCTCGCACATGGGGGAGATTTACTTGATGTTATAAGCTCTTTTCTTCTTCGCTTGAGTAGGAGGCCATATAAGCCTAGTTTACTAGCCCAAATGATGAGATATGTTAGCTGTGATTTTCTGTTGTTATGACCACAGGCAATCCTCCTTGATCTCGTACATATGACTGCATCTTGCCCTAGAAACAATCCTTGTGACTGGTGTTATTCGACTTCTTTTACCCTTTACTTGGCTCTCTTACTTCATTGATTTCAGAGATGTGTGCTTGACATTATGAGGGAGTGGACTGACTCTATATATAGAGGATTGTCCCTCCTTTAGGCCGACTTGACTTATTTGCTTTAGATGGCTTCTTCTGATGGTACCATTACTTGGAGGAGACTTGACTTTGCTTGGAGGTGTCTTCTTTGACTCTAATACGTAAGTATACCTAGTGTAACATGCCCTTAAGGTCTTCAACATAATTCTTTTGACTCTTTGACTCTCCTATAGCACTTTAACATGTGCTAAGCCTATTTCAATGAGCAAGAAACTCATTGACATATATAATAAAAATAATATTCCTTTTCTTGAATAAATACAAATATCAAAAGTACATTTATGAAGACCGAACCTAGTTACATTTCCTTCAACAGTCTCCACACTGCTCTTCTTGGCCATCTCTAGAGAATCTCGGTCTCTAGATAAGAAACTCTAATTTCTATAGTGCTTCCCTTCGATCTTTACTTGATGCCTTCGATTGTTCTTCAAAACAAATACCCTAGAAGAAACCTTCCTTCGTTAATCTCAGAGGAATCTCTCCTTTGTATTACCCAAAAGAATCTCTCCTTCGTACTGCCCAGAAGAAACCTCCTTCGTACTGCCCAGAAGACACTACTTTCGTTATGCCCGAAAGAATCCTTTTCGTTGCCCCTGAAGAATCCCTTTCGTTGCCCCTGAAGAAACCCTTTTGCTCACTTCTGTGCACTTCTCCTTGTAGCCTTCCTCACACTCCTTCACCTCTTCTTCGCACTTCTACTTGATCGAATGCAAGTCGAGTTTCTTGTATTCGAGTGAGGCCGAGTTAGGCTATATATACACTTATTCTCATGTCCTTTAGGCCGACATGATCTCAAGAGTTAAGCTGACTACTTCTAGCATGTTCTTTCATTGTTGTAGTCTAACTTGAAAAGGATAAGTGACAAGGTCTTGGATGATACTTTAAATAGACAAATTTGACCTTTTACAAAGTGTAACATGACTTCATTACATGACAATGACAACATTTTATGACTAGATGACAAATAAATCCTAAAGATTCTCAATGGGAGTCTTGACTCAAAAATAAAATCTCTTGCTCATGAAACCCATGAAGCAAGTCAATACAATAATTTTATTTTTCTTCTTTACATCTCATTCCATAAAATCATAATTACATGTCATTATGAAGACCGAAACTAGTTACACTTTTCAATGCTCCCTCTTAACTAGGGAGGTGTTCATAATGGTACTTGGACTTTCTCAATCTGAAGAATTTCTTATAAGAAGAATTTGGATTGGTAACTCATTTGTACAACATCATATCAACTAGCATTGTTACATAGCAAGGCCTTGACTAACAACTCCTTATCTCCACAAGATTTGAGCTCAATGCTAGAGAGACCAATGATTTATAGACACCCTCATCATTGTCTCTCTCGGAACATCCCCTACTCGAGTACTAAGGGTGTGTTCCATGAGGACTATTCTAATCTTGGATTCCCCAGCCCTCAAAGAATAGTGGTCCTCCATGACTACTCTTTATGTTGCATGCCCTATCTCATCCTCAAAGAGTATTGGATGCCAAATGATTACCCAATCCTCCACTCTGTCTTCCCAGGTGAAGACCAAAATGACATGTCTATCTCTCCCTCTCAATTAGGGAGGCCATATTCTAATAAAGGAATGTACTCATTCCTACCAAAAAGGAATGTACCTAAGCTCCCTCTTTGCTTAGGAATTTCCAAGTTTCTTCCAAGTAAGAAACTTCTTTTTCAGGCTCCCTCTTAACTAGGGACCTACAGCAGCTCCTCATGTGGAACAACCAGCTCGTTGAAGAACTCCTTTCATCTTCAATGTCATCAATTTCTTTTGTCATGGAGTCTTTATCTTTCACGAACTTCTTCATAGGGCATAGACCATCCATCACTTTCATCCATGAGTTAGTCATGTCCTCATCTCATCAAAAAGTGATCCACCAGTTTTTCATCTAGCTTTGCTTCATGTGATTCTGCTTTTATGCCATATTTTCTGGAAGGATCTTACATCCCTTAATATGGTCCTCTTGGAAGTCAACCATAGATCTTTCCCTTTGGCAATCTTACATAAGCCCTTCCAGATATTAGTTCAAAAATAAATGAATACTTAAATCAAAATTACCTTTGTGATGGTCTTTCATCATGACATCTTCCTCTAGGTATTAGCATCTTGCATGCAGATTGACACATTTCCCAAAGATATCCATTGTCAAGGGTCTCCATCTTTTCCTGACTCCTATCAGAGTCTTCATATCTTTCTGGGAGATATTCTAGTCAATTCTTCTTGTACTTCGGATGTTGAATGCCTTCTATCATTGTTGCATATTTTATGATTTCTTCCTTTCTTTTCATACACTTCATTCCCAGGAGCTTCCAATCAGAGTTCCTCAATTGTAGTCAGCTCTCTCATGATTCATATGAGAACATATTATGTTGATTTCATTTAGTGTGACTCATGCCTTTCTGCAATCTTTCAGAGGAGATCCCTTCTTCTTTTGATCATATTTCCCAAGATGGAAATAGTGATCCATATTATCTGCAACCATATGACATGACTTTCATAATATCCTATGTAAGCATACATACCTCGTCTTTCCTTTCGGTCATCCAGACTTCCTATAGCAGCATCATTTCAACGAAAGAACTTTATCCTTTAGACCTGCTTTCCTGTTATGTTATCATACCATCATCCCTTGAATCCCACGAGTTGGAATTCCTGATGAAACTCTTGCTTTCCTTTTAGATTGGTGAATCCTTTGATGAGGATTCCATTAGAGAAACTTGAGGATCTTTCATATCCTCACCTAGCAGAAGTTTCCTTATTGACTATTGTATGATGATCACAGTCGATGATGACCTCTACTTCTTTCTATTTCAATGAGGTTTCCACGAGCTCTTATTCTTTGTAGACAGTAGAATTTATTCTAGACATTCTTTCTGCTTCTCATGTCACGAGCTTTTACTTCTAATGCTTCTATCACGATGTTATTTTCTAATCTTATGCATCCTATCTTATTTACATTGCTTCCTATCTATAAATTACAAGTGGAAAGTACCTTCTTAGTGAAGAAGATCATCTCAGTCATAGTAGAGATATTTTTGCTTCTTCCTTCTTAAGCTTCTTTGTCTCAGGTTCTTTCACTTCCTTAGTAATATGGGCTTTTTCCCTGTCCCTCTCGCGTTTAGGACAATCTCTTCTATAGTGCCCAAGTTTCTGACAGCCATAGCATCTTTCCTTAGCCATGTTCTTTTTCTTTGGAGGATCAAACTTTCCAAATTTCCTTTTCTTCTTGTCATTGATTGATCCCTTATTGTTAATTTCTTTCTTCAACCTGTCTTATTCTACCTTGCAGAGAGACCATAATTTGATGAATGGGATAGCTTCCTCTTCCCTAGTAGATATGAGGTTACCTTGTTCATCAGTCAATGCATTTAGAATAACGGAGATTATTTCGTTGTCAGATACCATCTCTCCTAGATCCTGCAATTGATCTTTTATTTGAGATGCCTTTGAGAGACATGATGTTAAAATTGGCAAACTCCATGTCAGTCTTCTTATTTATGGCATCTGATATTTTTCTTAGATTCCTCTCGTCGAGTGGTGTAGGATTGATCTAAAGATCATCTGATTCCGACATGTATTCATGGAGATATGAATTTATTTGTGTTATGTGACAATTCATCAAGGTCGGCCAGCAACCAAATTGCCCCCACTTATCCTCCACATTTTAGTATAAATAGAAGAGGACTTTAAGTCATTTGACACACACTCATTCTTGTGATCTCTCTTCATTCTGTTTTGGGTTTGATGAAGATGAGATCGATGGAGTGCCCTAGGATATACGTTGCCCTAAGAAGACATGTCCTAGATCCAGATGCAGTAATGGGAAGGCTCTACGCTGACCTAATGTGGCAAAAACCTCATGATGTCATGAAGGACAGACCTTATGGTGGGGTCTCAAAAAGGTTCTACGTTGTTCCAAAGGAGACCTTCCTTCACAACAAGAAGAGGTTGAATGATGCCCTACCGCTGCCCTATATTACAGTCTAGAAGAAGTCCTAATTGTGGACCTTAACGCAGTCATAAACGAGGTTGTCGTAGCACAATCCATGTGCCCTAAATGCAGACCCTAAGACGCTGCCATTATATGTTCTAAATGCAGTAATATAGAGGCAGAGGAAGGAAGGTATTGTTATGCCCTAGCCACCGAAAATAGGACTGTTGCAGCCCTAAATGCAGTTAAGGGAGGAACATCTGGACACTGTTAAGGAGGATATGCCATGCCCTAATCTGCTATTCTGAAAGAATCAAGGACGCAGTCAAAGGTGGTCTTATATGTTGTTTGTAAAATCCTTTCACGTTGTCATAAGAGATGACCCTAACATTGTCATGGAGGTCGTCAAGGAGATGACCTTAACGTTGTCTATGAAAAGGCTTAACGCAGTCCATGGAGAGGCCTTGACGCAGGCAAGAAGACACCCTATTCTCAGCCATAAAGGAGAAGCCTTATCACATGTATGGACATGCACTAGGAGCAGATCGGTAAGTAGGTGCAGTCATAAAAGGAAGCTTAGCAGCAGTACTAAAGATTGTTGTTCTAAGGCATGATTTAGGCATGTTTGGGAGCAGCTGTCTCTATATTAGAAGACTGAGGGCAAAGCTGTTTGCATGGACCTATTGAAGGAGCTGCAACTATAGCCTAGCTGCTCTGCTAGGCTGTAAGCCATAGCAAGCAGCTAAGGCTGGTATGCATTGAGTATAAATAGTTGCAGCATATTAGATGCAGTGACAGCAGTGCAGCATACTGATGTGATAGGTGACAGCATGATGGGGGCAGCATGGTGCAGCACAATGGTTGCAGCATGATGTAGCACAGTAATGATGGCACAGCATAGTGCAGCTTAGTGATGTGAGTAGTATAGTAGCATGAATGTATTGCAGCAGCATGATGATGATGTATTGCAGTATGCATAGTGCAATGAAGGGTACAGTGGTGCAGCATGAAGGATGCAGCATAGTGATTGGGTGCAGCACAGTGTCGGGTGCAGCATGATGATGAGGTGCAGCACAGTGATAGTTGCAGCATGGTGATGAAATCACTTTGAAGGATCAGTTGAAGCAGTTTGCCTTCACCTGAGTTCAGATCAGCTACCTCATATGCTATCTTCATAGAGAAGATCTTTGCTCTTATTTTGATAAGTCAAAAATGTTAACTTCTGATGTACATGTACTATCTCTCTCTCTCTGCTGAACTATTGAAGAATATATAAGAAGAATTGATCAAGGGTATCCCCACATTGGGGTTTGTCCTTGGCTGGCGCCACACCTTGTGTCGTCTTGTCTTCGCCTGTTTTCTGATGTTTGTGTTTATGTTCTATCTACACTTTACTCTCATGCTGATGTGATTGCTAATCTGGAATTGATAGAGCTAAATGGAAAAATTGAAATAAATTGCTCTAAGCATAGAACATACCAAAAAATTAACATGGTATCAGAGCTGAGGTGAAGACAAAGCCCAAGAAAGAGTGAAAGAGCAATCACTGAAGACAGTTGGAAATGACTAAACGGCTCAATGGGTTCCTCATCCCTATTCAAATTCACCAAGGGTGAAGTCGAAGCAAAGAAGATTATGAAAGTAGCGCAGTGGAAGCATCTGGTGGCCTTCCTAAAGGTGACTTCAATAGGAAGTCTGGATCAAAAGGTGGAAGGAAAGGCAGATGCCTTGCTTGCAATGAGTTCGGCCATTATGTAAAGGAGTGTACGAATGGAAGGGACACATCACATGATGATAATAACAATCATTCCAGGGGCATCTTCTATGATTGAAGGAATGACAGGTATAATGGCAAAGGAAAAAGGAATCCATGTCAGCAAGGAAATGGTCAACTCTTCAAAGAAAGCAAGGAACTCCAAATATGAAGAATCAAATGTTGTTTCTGATAAGCTAAAGAAGTATTATCTTATATTGGCCCTCTCCACTACTTCTCCTCCAGACTCTTTGGGAATCTGTCTTATTGATTGTAATGCTTCAAGGCACTTCATCAGATAGAAGGAAGCTTTCTCTAATGTGATAGAGAAGGAGACAATCGTGGAGATTATACTTGGAGTCAATGCCACCTATCTCGGAAAGGGTGTAGGGAACGTTACGCCTCCATTGAATGAGGGTAACACGATTCATTTACAAGAAGTTCTTTATCTACCTGATCTCTGTTGAAAATAATACTGAGAGGGGGGGTGAATCAGTATTAGCAAGTCAATAATATTTCATTTCCATATTCAGATTCATATACGCTACTTCAGTTAATGAAACTTGCGTGTATACGCGACTGTATGTAAGGCAACTAGCGTATACCCTGTAAACTTATAATTTAGTTAATTCTTTATATGTTGATCTTTAATCTGTGCATCAGAACCATATAAACAGTAACCAGGAGCAGTAAAAACAGAATAGACAATCACACACATGAACACAAGATATAAGGTGGAAACCCAATGTGGGTGAAAACCACTTGCAGCAATCGTCTCTATCTTCCTTTTAATAAGAAACTTCTTTTTACAATTTTTGTACTAGTGCAGTCTTATCCCGGTACATAGGCTTCTACCTGCAAAAGGCTACAACCTTCTCTCATTCTCCAGCTTCCCCTGGAAGGGAGCTGCAACCCCCTAGCTCTTGTACTAGCTGATGTGTTTACTAGTATGTAAGTGCTGGCCTACAGAAGGCTACAACCTTCTCTTTTCATTCAGGGACCACGTTTCATAAATTTTTAGACTGGATAAATCAATAACATCAAGCAAACATCAAATATATCTGTATCAACCAATTTCCTTTGCACCAACTAAAACTGAATCAAACAATCACTTCTCATAATGTTGTGACCAGAATATTGTAACAGTAACCAGAACCCAAAACACTACAACAGCGAACAGAAGTAGCTAAAGCATATTTTATGAGGTGTATGCTACTTCAATGTGTCGAACCTACGTGCATACGCACTTGTATCAAGGCAAACCTACGTATACACCTTTTTGAAATGTCGAACCAGCGTGTATACGCACCTTTGCTATAATGAACCTGTGTACAGATCTATAAATGATGATTTAACCTTTACAATTATTCAGACATCAATTATACCCAGATCATCATATTTATAGATTACGAAATGTGCCAATTGTTCAGATAAAAGATCACCACACAAAGATATTTCTCTTCAAGCCTTAAGATCTTGACCCATCAATAGAACTTATCCTTCATCAAGCACTCAGGATCATTCTTGATTCAGATCCAGTTGTGCACCATAACCCAATAACATGTATTCTAGATCTTGCTCTTCATTAAATATTCAATTCATGAATGCCTTTGCCTAATGATCTTCTCCTCCTTTTATAGTCTTAGGCCTTACTCAATACCATGGTCCAAAACCACTTAGAATCAATACCTTGGACCAAATACCTAGGGTCAACACTTCGGACAAGATACCTTGGACCAAAACCATGGATCACAATACCATGGACCAAATACCACGAACCAAACCAAGTTTTCCAACATGTACTCGCCTTTCCTTCCATGAAAGTGTGTGTGTACGCTATACGCACCTTTTGGTCTATGAACCCGTGTGTACACGTGGCTTGGTCAATGGGGAACCTACGTATACCTCTCTTTCTTCATTCTGTGAGCCTGAACTGAGATCTGTCATCTGAGTGGGTTGCCATCAAGGACAACACCTGTGTCATTGCGCCAAATATGTGTCATAATGCCAACAATCTCAAGAGGAACCTGGTGTCCATTTTGACAATGGAAGTCAAAGGTTTCAAGGTGGCATTCGTCAATGGAAAGGTACGTGTGTGGATAAGGAATTCTTAAAAAATGATTTTGAGTTCAGGGTTGGCAATTTGTATCAAGTTGCAGGAAGTCCATTGGGGACCATGTCCGTTGACACCTCTTCTATAGCACCAGAGGTCTGCTTATTATGGGGCCCTACCTGATGTGAGTCAAATGGTGACAGGGATGCCTAAATTCAAGAAGAGCATGGAGGTACATGTCCGAGATGTACTGAAGGAAAACTTACAAGGGGACCATTCCCCTCATATAACAAGTCCATAGATTTGGAACAACCTGAGGGGTCTAAGATTCATGATCGGGAATCTCATGTATGCAGGTGGAAGAAAACGCTTTATGGCTTGAAGCAAGCACCCCGAGCTTGGTATGAGAGGATTGTTAGCTATCTGGTGAAGCTGAGATTCACTAGCAGTGAAAGTGAAGCCGATCGAAACCATTGCTTGAAGGTTGTGGATGACAGACCTCTCATACTGGTACCTTATGAGGACGACCTCTTTCTGACAAGTGCAAACTCTCTCATTTGCAAAAGTAAGAGGGAGTTGGATTCCGGATTTGGAATGGTGAACTGCAAGCCCGTGACTACCTCGATGAAGCCTAACTTTAAGAAGTTTTGCGGTAGTGATGCCGGACCTGATTTGGGAAATACCTCTGAGTTCCATAAACTCATACTAGCATTGATGTCCCTGGTGAACTCCCATCCAGATATATGTTTTGCAATTAGCATGTTGAGCTCATAAATGGATGAGCCTCATTAGATTGGTGCCAAGAATCTTTTGAGATATCTTCGGGGCACAATCACTCAGTCTGTCCTGATCCCTCAACCCATTCATTGTCATCTTTCTGCTCTTCTTTGTCGACTCCTCTGAGTCTCTCTACTTCCCGCCTAGAAGTTCTCAGTTCAACTCCTACTGAGTCTACTTCCCATCTAGAAGTTCTCTGTTCAACTCTTGCTGAGTCTACTTCCCACCTGGAAGTTCTCGATTCGACTCCTGCTGAGTCTACTTCCCCTCTGGAAGTTCTCTGTTCGACTCCTGTTGAGTCTACTTTCCGCCTGGAAGTTCTCTGTTCGGCTCCTGTTGAGTCTACTTCACGTCTGGAAGTTTTTCGACTCCTGCTGAGTCTACTTCCCGTCTAGAAGTTCTTTGTTCGACCCCTGCTAAGTCTACTTTCCGTCTGGAAGTTCTCTGTTCAACTCTTGCTGAGTCTACTTCCCGCCTAGAAGTTCTCTATTCGACTCCTGCTGAGTCTCTCTACTTCCCGCCTAGAAGTTCTCAGTTCGACTCTTGCTGAGTCTCTCTACTTCTCGGTTCGACTCCTCCGAGTCTCTCTACTTCCCGTCTGGAAGTTCTCTTATGGACTCCCTCTGAGTTCTGATTTCCCTCCTAGAAATATTTCTGCCAACTGTCAAGTTTCCCCTCTCCAATCGTCTATGCAACTGCAACACTAATCCGGATTCCTTGGCTAGAAATCTGCCTCGGCAGCAACTTCCTCTACCTTGGCTTTGCCTTGTTAGGTATTGTTCTGACCACACTACCCCACCAGCTTTGCTCTCGCAAACTGCCCACAACTTCCTATGCCCCAACAACTGAAGGACTGAACCTCTAGGCTTTGCGCAATCTCGGCACTGGAAAAAATAGCTCCTTCAGCCACTGCGTCAACCCTCCTCATCTTTGTGTGGCTATGCTTGAGCCTTTTTCTACCCTCCTTAGCCTTTATGCTGGCCTCTCTCGGGCCCGAACTGATGACACAATCTCACTGCATCAACCCTTCCTCTGTCGCTTTCTGCAAGGATCAACTCTGTCACTGGGGACAGCTGAATCTGCTGCAAATTCTTTGCTCAGCTAATGCCTTCAGCTTTCTTGTGATCTGCAACCACCCTATGATACCATGTTGAATTTTCTAAGTCTATCCATTAGAAATTAATCTGTATTCTGCTGGTTTATTTCTTCTACTTGTAAATTTTGAACAAGTTATTTAAAACATTTAAATACTGAAATAAACATAATATAGTCATAACATCTACAAATCATCAGCTGAAAGAAAACAAACACACAAGTGATACCGTTATTTTTGGACAAATGTCCCCGGAAAAACCCAATGCAGGAAAACCGGTGTAGCTATTCTGAGGGTATATTGTTATGCAATATTTCCTTGAGTACAACTGGGTGCCTAACCGGCTCACCCGATAGAGAAAAATACACGACAACAATGCCTCTCTATTCGGAAACAGGCATTCAGAAAACCTTTCCCATGAAACCCTCTCCAGCGTCTTTGAAGCTCTACGCTGGCCCTTCTGGCCTCTGCATCAGCCTCAAACCGCTCTTTGTCAACCTTCTAAGACACTGCGTAGCCTCTTGGACCCTCTGCATCACTCCTACAGCCTCTGCGTGGATGACGTAATCCCTCTGGCCTCTGTCTTGTCTCTACTGGGCTCTGCATGGCCCAAACTGGATGCTGCCTCTCGCTCTTTGCTTCTACACTGGTCTCTTGGCACTGCCTCTACCTCTCTGCCTAGTATTCACTACCCCTCGCTATTGATCACTGGTTCGACTTTGCTTAGCAACCCCACTCTAGCAAATTGAATGACTGATCACTCTAGTGTATTCTCCAACTGACCCTCAAGCCTCTTCTTATACTTTTCTTGTTGTGGTCCTTCAATGGCCGAGATTAAATCTCTAATCAACGACTAAAGATTAGATTTGGCTTGACCCATGACACTTGGAACCTTCTAACCCAGTTTTATATTAATCCCCATTAACATTTTATTTTTCCTATGTTTAGACTTAGGAACTCCATTAAAAATATTATTTATTTTAATATCTTCCAAGCTGGGTACAATATGTCCAAACCATTTCTGGGTCTTGGATATCTCATGTGCTTTAGCCTCTCCACCAATTTTCATGGCTAAAGCACATCTGATGCTACCACAAATCAACACTAGCTCCTCCTCCCATCTGTTGTTGTAGTTGACTATGAGATCATTTTACGCCATTCAATATAGAAAACATTTTCCAAATACTTGTGTTATTGGATTGATTTTTATATTCCTTCTCTTTTGAGTTTTAACCTATAATTTGTGTTTAATAGAACAACTTGTAGGTATTATTTGTTATCACAAAGTTGTTACAGAAATCCATTAAGGGACAAATGGTCATGTGGAAGAGGATATCTAGCCCCAGAGCCTTCACCTCACCCTAAGATACCATCAAGAAGACATGTTTTATTGTTGGGCAAACCCCTGAGGGTGAATCTTCAACAAGAGTGTTAGATATTGGTGTAACTCTTGGTATAACAGCTAGGGCATCTAGAATGAGTAGATCATCCTAGTGGGATCAGATTTCATGCAGGCATTGTAGACTAATTAAGTCAAGTAGTTTCACCCCAAATTCATCATTCATTATTTTCCTCTACAAAAAACTAGCAAAGAGAGGGTAGTGATCGCAACTCAACAAAGCGATAAAGAAAAAAGGCCAAGGTAAGCCCCACCACTTCAACCATCTCATTTAAAAAATCCAAAATAATTTTCATTTCTTAATTTTATTACTAAATTGATGCAATAATTTTTGTTTGAAACATAATCCTTTAAGGTTACATGAACTTGGCTTATTCACTTGACAAGAAAGCGAAAAGCCTCAAGCAAAGGTCAACATTCATAAGTCCAAGAGACCTCTTGGAATATGAACCCAATGCTTAGAAAATTGTGTACTAATATGTGTATCTTGTGAATAATATGAATCACATGATTTATCCAAATTACTTGATTATTTGTTTGTGTTCAACAGTGGTATCAGAGCTTGGGCAAGCCTAACAACTCTACACTTGTCAACTCTACCATTCCACACTAGCTTTTGTTGTTGAATGTTGTAACTATGGTCAGTCTTCATAATGTATATTTTAGCCCTTGGTGTATTTTATATTGATTATTGTAAAGCATGTTCTTCATGCTAGAGTCAAAAGAAAATTATATTTTTGAGTCATGTTCTTTCGGACTTTAAAAGAAGAAAATTTGAAATTTTGGCTCAAAAGTTAATCAAGTCAGTCTCCCTCCAGGTCAGGTCGTCCCAAGCAGAGTCACACCCATTCGACCCAAATAAATCACTATATAAAGGCAACTCGACCTCCTCCACAAATAACCAATTTGACTTCTCTTAAGCAAGCATCTAAGTGAAGGTCAAGAAGGACAAAGATGACGATGAAGGACAAAATCATTTCTTTTTCTCTCTCCTAGCTCACACAAATGGAAGGACTCTCTCTCTCCAGTTCGCATATTTTCTGGGATTCTGGGATTCTGGTAGTTTCTAGGAGACCAAAATTTGACCTAGGGAAGGTCACTAGAGCAAAGTGCTAGATCATATTGGAAGTCTTGACTTGGAGGGTTTAACCAAGTTTGACCATAGAATTGTTGAAGGCCAGTTTGACTTAGTTGTTGACTAGAGGTCTAGGTGTGTCTCTTGTTGAACAGAAGAATTTCTCTATTGAAAAGGTTGTTGGGTTTTCCCCTTGATGGGTTTTCTTAGGGTAAATCTTGTGCTCTCTTTGTGCATGGTTGAATTTATGAAGTATACTTGATATATTGGAAAAAATAAATGAGATCAACATCAGTAGAAGTAATTATCAATTTTTAGAAACATTGTGCTCGTGTTTACCGCACTTTAAAAATCAACATGGTATCAGAGCTTTGGTGAGGGAATGAACACTGAGATCACTCTTGAAGAAACCCTACATAGAGATCACTATTGTTGAAATCCTTCTTGTTGATCTACATCCATGGCTTCTTCTATGAAATTAGAAAACAAGTTAGAAGGGGCCTCAAATTTCAGACCTTGAAAGACTAGAATTGATCTTATTCTTGCAAAGAACATTGTCTTGGACATTGTGAAGGGTAAAGTTATTGAACCAGCAAATAATGCAGGAAAGGAGAAGTTAAAGGAAAATGATATCACTACCATAATTCTTATTGTGAATTCCTTTAGAGATCATCTAATTCCCTATATTGCAAAGCTTGAATCTTCAAAGGAAATGTATGATGCCCTAACTAAATTATTTACAATCAACAACATTGGTCAAGTCATGAGTTCGAAGAATGAGCTTCATGATGTGAGGATGATAAATGAAGACATTGTGGCTTCATATTTTGTAAGAATCTCTAAAATAAGTGACCAACTTCAAGCAATTGATGAAGTCATCTCTAAGAAGGAACTTGTAAATACAACACTTAATGGACTACCTAGACCATGGGATGCATTTGCAGCTAGTTTAAGTAGCAGGAAGGATGTTCCCTCCATTGAAGAACTATGGACCTCTTGTGCTCAACAAGAATGAAGGCTTATCTCAAGAGATAGAAAGGGAGAAAGCTCTCAAGCATTTGCACCATGCTTCAAAAGGAAGAATGGAGGCAAGAAGAAGTTTGGTTTCCAAAATAAGATACCGAAAGGAAGACCTGCTCTGCAAGGAAAGAAAGACATGTCAAAGATTCAATGTTATTATTGTTGCAGATTTGGTAACTACATGAATCAATGTCCTGAATGAGAGAATGATAGAAAGAAAAAAGGAAACCGACATGCTTCCGCAACTGACATTGATGATGAACATCCAAATAAGTCTAAAGGTGACAAAGCTTTCTTTTACTTTTCTTCTCTAACAGGTTCTATTGTAGATGATGATGATGATATGTGGTTGGTAGATAGTGGTGCTTCAAGAAACATGACAGGAGACCGTAACAATCTCACTAGCATGATGGAAAGAAGACTATCTCAAAAGGTAGAGCTTAGAGGCAACCACAGCGATGCAGTCAAAGGAATTGGAAAGACATCCATTGAGCTGGAACTTGGTAACAATGTCCACTTCAACAATGTGTTATATGTATTATGTACCAGGATTGAGAAAGAATTTAGTCTCTATTTCATGCTTAGAAGATAAAGGAGATAGAGTAGCTTTTGTTGATGGAAAAGTACTTGTATGGCCCACAGCGGCTAGTATAGATGATGCTAGAATTATTGGAATTCGTGAAGAAAGATTGTATAGAGTCTTGGGTCAACCGACTCCTACCAATTTTTATAGTTATAAAAGCCTACCATAAAGGAATTGAAAAACCGTAAGGCAAGACCCCAGCCATACTATATACATGATAGTACCTCTGTCTTCCATTATTACGAGGAGTTGCATCAAAGAGGTTTTTGAACTTCATTTAGATTCCAAAGCATTCTATCCTTCATGTATTCTTCAAAAACATGCTCTGCCACGTTATTTTCTTTCGAAGATCTAGGTCATTGTCAACATTTCTTCAACAAGTGTTTATCTCCAATACAGTTGCCTCAGTTTTTCCTACGTTGAGCTGCTAGCTTCGTCTATCAAAACAAGACAGCTTCTAATTGCAAGGATAAACCAATCCACTCAGTCTTTTGTCCATCGATTATTGTCAAGCCAAACATTTTCTTCTTTCAAATCAGCTTCATGATCACCTAAGCCACCATTGTCAACAATAGATCTCTGTCATAGATCATTTGTCATAGAATCAAATGCCATACCAAGGATCAACGATTTATGCTATCATTATCATAGTTTTGCTTTTCTCATTGTCACATAGGTTACTTTCTTACTGTTATTACTTGCCATAACAGTTTTTGTCATATGTTGTTTATGTTGAAGTTTCTAAGTTTACTTAGTTTAGAAACCCTTCATGCACTTTTTCTGATTTATTCCTACCTACTTGTTATTTTTCCTTTAACAAGTTATTTACAAAGTAAATACTGAAAATAAACACAAGTGTATGCTCAACATATTACAGATCAGCAACTAAAAGAAACAAAAACAAACACACCACATGACACCATTATTTTTGGACCAATGTCCCTGGAAAAAACCCAATGCGGGAAAACCAGTGCAGCTATCTAAGGGTTTTCTTATTAAGCAATATTAGAGTACAATCTGGGTGCCGAAACTGGCCTACCCAATAGAGAATTTCCTTAGCAGCTATACTTCACAGTTTGAGAGAAATCTCCTGGCTAAAACCCCGGAAAATCCTTTTGGCAACTCTTCAGCACAAAACTCCTGCTGCAACCCTAGAGTTTGCCCAATCAATACTGCGTCAGCCCCTCTCCGTCTCACGCTGACCCTGCGTCAGCCTTTCTTGGCCTATGTCAGCCCCAAGAGGCCATGCGTCAACTTTCTCAGCCTTTGCGCAAACACGCTGGCCTCTTTGGTGCTCTGCGCAGCACTTGGCTGCCTTTGCGTGGCCTTGCGTGAGCCCTTGTTGGCTCTGCGTCACTCTCCTTGGCTGTTGCGCTACTCTCCCAGCATAATCTCTGCATTCTCTGTTTCTTTGTACTCAATGCCCCTCAGCTGCTCTCCCGATCACTAATTATATCTCTGTTAGCAAACCCCGCTCCAACGAATAGAATGACTGATCATCTGGTGTACTCTCCAAGTGACCCTCAAGCCTCGTCTTATACTTTTCCTGTTGACATCTCAACGGCCGAGATTAAGTCCCTAATCAACGGCTAAGATTAGATCTGGCTTGATCCATTGTCTTTTGGACCACTCTAACACAGATTCATATTAATACACATTAATATTTTATTTTCCCTAAGTTTAGACTTAGCGACTCCATTAAAAATATTAATTATTTTAATATCTCCTTATCTATTTAGAATCTGCGCAAACCCTTTCTGGGTATTGGAGATCTGATGTGCCCTAACCTCTCCACCAAATTTCGTGGCTAGAGCACATCCGATGCTACCCCAAATCAACACTCCCTCTTAGCGAGGACTGTGCTCTACCAATACTCACTGAGTATTACTCTGATCATCCAACATCGGTACCTATGCCGATGTTAGGCCTTCCTGCCCAACATCCTCTGCATTGTTGCCTCCTGTACTACTGCCCATGGTTCTGCCACTGCCACTGCTTCATCTATACGACAGCGCCCTCTCCATCGGTGTTGTTGTTGGTCCTTTCACCTCCTCCCATCAAGCTGCATTGTGCTGCCCACTGCTGCATTGCAACTGAGTTACTAAGAAGTAAGTACTTGATCTCCCAACTGACCTCACTGTTGAGCTAGAAACACCCACCGATGTTGAAGCTCCCTCTGTCGCTCACAAGTGCTCCCTCTCTGACCTCTGCGTTGTTGCAACAACTCTCCTGCATCTTGCACCATTGCACACCTCTTTGTGTTGTCCTGCACTGGTGCAACACTCCTGTGACTCTCGCATTGTTGCAGCATGCTAGCTCTGCGTTGTCTTGGGATTCCTGCACTGTAGCTCTCTCTACCACTCCATCTGCATCCGTCTCTACCCACTCAGCCAGTCCTACTACTCCTCGTCGGGGCTCCCGTAGCAAGGTCTAATGCAAGAGGCTAGGTACCTCAAGGATCCTGCCCCTCATCGCCTGTAGTCCACCTAACTACAACTCGATGTCTCCCTACTTCCGCTCAAGTGGTGCGTGTGCACTCATGGCACAGTCATCGTCTGTCAAAACTTCCTTCTCTACCCGTGCTGGCGCTGCCTTAGTCTCGGAAGACTCTCCCTTACTCTTCTTCCTTGGGCACTGGGTCACATAATAACCCATCTCCCCACAGTGGAAGCACTTGATCTTGGAGAGATATTTCTTCTTCTGCTTCTCCTACTTTCCCTCAAATGCTAGGGCCACATCCTCCTCGTGCTGAACTTTGATCCCTTTGTTGCTGCTACCTATCTTTGACTGTTGTCCGATCTCTTCCTGGTGAAGAGTTGTCCACATCTCGTCCCAAGGTAGTAGAGTCCCTCTACGCAGGATACTCTGGACAAACACTTCCCAATATTCTGAGACAGCGTGCATGGTTGTCCTCACCATAAGCTCCTGATCTGGTGTCGCTCCTATAGCAGTCAACTGGTCTCAGATCTCATTCAGTCCTACAAGGAAGGTGTCAATCGATTGACCCTTCTTCATCTAATACGACCTCATATGGTTCTCGAGCAATATTCTTCTCTACACAGAAGTATGTTGGTACAGGTTCTTGAGAGCCTGCCACATCTCAACTGTCGTTTCCTTCTTGGCTATATGTGGTACCACATGATCTTTGACCCCATCAAGGATAATGCACTTGGCCCTCGCCATCGCCTCTTCGTACCTGTCATTATCATTAGGGTTGACTGGAACATCTAATACCTTTAAGGCAAATTTCTTGACACAATTCCTGTCAAGCACTGATAAGATTTTGGCCTTCCAGACCGCGAAGTTCAATGCTCCGTCCAATCTATCCTGGTCTCTTACCCCGTGTAGTGCCATGATGCTCCTCTACTTCCCTCCTGCAAGTTCTCTGTTCGACTCCTCTGAGTATCTACTTCCCGTCTGAAAGTTCTCTTCTCGACTCCCTCTGAGTCTTGATTTCCCTCCTCGAAATCCTCCTGTCGTTGTCAAGATGCCCCCTACTCTAATCATCTTGTGCAACTGCGCTGCTGATCCGAGTTCCTCAGCTAGAAACCCTCGGTAACAACTCCTCTGGCCCTGCTCTTTCAAGTACTATTGTGGCTACAGTACCTCACCAGCTCCACTCTACAATATTCTTGCAGCCTTCTGGACCCCATCAACTGCCTCTTTGTGAACTGCATCAGCCCCTCTCTGCCTCACGCTGGCTCTGTGTCACCCCGGATGGGTTTGCGTCAGCCCTGGGATGCCCTGCGTCAGCCCTCTAGGCCTCTGCGTCAGCAACACTGGCTTCTCTGAGGCTCTGCGTAGTTCCCGGCTTCTTTTGCGTGGCTCTAGCTAGCTCTGCATCACACTTCCTTGGCTTCTGCGCTGCTAGAAACAGCTTTTGTCACTTCGAGACAGCTATTTTCTATTGATATTGCTTCGCTCCGTTGATGTCTTTTAGTCCTCCTGTGATCTTCAATCACGCTCTAATACCATGTTGAAGTTTCTAAGTTTACTTAGTTTAGAAACCCTTCATGCACTTTTTCTGATTTATTTCTACCTACTTGTTATTTTTCCTTTAACAAGTTATTTACAAAGTAAATACTAAAAGTAAACACCAGTGCATGCTCAACATATTACAAATCAGCAACTAAAAGAAATAAGAACAAACACACCACATGACACCATTATTTTTGGACCAATGTCCTTGGAAAAACCCAATGCGGGAAAACCGATGCAGCTATTTGAGGGTTTTCTTATTAAGCAATATCAGAGTACAATCTGAGTGCCGAAACTGGCCTACCTAACAGAGAATTTCCTTAGCAGCTATACCTCACAGTTTGAGAGAAATCTCCTGGTTGAAACCTCGGAAAATCCTTCCGGCAGCTCTTCAACACAAAACTGCTCCTACAACCCCAACGTCTGCCCAATCTGGACTGCGTCAGCCCCTCTCTGTCTCACGTTGGCCCTGCGTCAGCGTTTCTTGTCCTGCGTCAACTTTCTGGGCCTCTGCGCAGACACGTTGGCCTCTCTGGTGCTCTGCGTAGCACTTGAATGCCTCTGCATGGCCCTACGTGAGCCCTTGCTGGCTCTGCGTCACTCTCCTTGGTTGTTGCGCTGCTCTCCTGGCACAATCTTTGCCTTCTCTGTTTCTCTGTACTCAATGCCCCTCAGTTGCTCTCCCGATCACTGATTCTATCTCTCTTAGCAAACCCCGCTTTAGAGAATAGAATGACTGATCATCTAGTGTACTCACCAAGTGACTCTCAAGCCTCCTCTTATACTTTTCCTTGACATCTCAACAACCAAGATTAAGTCCCTAATCAACGTCTAAGATTAGATCTGGCTTGATCCATGTCTTTTGGACCACTCTAACACAGATTCATATTAATACACATTAATATTTTATTTTCCCTAAGTTTAGACTTAGGGACTCCATTAAAAATATTAATTATTTTAATATCTCCTGATTTGTTTACAATCTGCCCAAACCCTTTCTAGGTATTGGAGATCTCATGTGCCTTAACCTCTCCATCAAATTTCGTGGCTAGAGCACATCCAATGCTACCCCAAATCAATAGTTTACCTCATTTGAAGAGTGAGACCATCCACTGTAGGAGTTCATCCATAGATTGAAAATCATGCTATAGGTGTCGGGTCCATATTTCAAGTGTGAGTGCCATGCGAGTCCATTGCAATAGTGCGACAATATAGGTGAGATCATAAATCATAGCCAACAAGTCAAATGCAATTTCCATAGCGAACATCAGGATTCAACCAAGAAAAATTTCGTAGTGAATCACAGAGATGATAATGAACCTCAGTAATGGAAAGTTGCTTGACGTGAGCCATAGACCATTACTATCTTATTGTGTCATACATGTCGAATCATACAGTCATGAGATGCAAGTCGTTATGAGTAATGCGAGCTAGAGTAATGTGAACCATCAAAGTGTATATGGTATAGTCATAAGAACCGAATCTTTGTTACTATCATACGAGCACATGCTAGAATGAGGCTATACTGTATGCATATTATGGCAAGACTATGTTCACTGCGAGATCATGAATATGGCGACCACAACATTTATAGAACAAAGTATAGCAACCGTAGTCTCTTTGTGTAGAAGGATGAGATCATAGCGTGTCAACGTGCTATTACAAACGAAAACCATTATAAGAGTGAGCCTTAGTCCCAGAGCGAGAGAGCCGTTATTTAAACAAACTTTTGTATTATTGTGGGATGTTGACCCACACACACTAGGCAAACCCCTTAGTACAATCATGTGTGCCATTGTTAGAAAGAACGAGCCATTTCACCCACGCTATCCTTATTGTAATTACAAACCTCAAGGACTAGTCACTTGATGTGAGCTTCAGAATTGTGCTTCAGAGAGACAATGAACTATTGAGGTGACAAGCCACGGTGCGAGCTTCTTCAATTCACGGTGTATGAACTGTTGAGAAATTTAGGGCATCAATAGTTAGGTGATTTCTCTACTTATGATAATTGCTTGTGATAGTCTTTTTACTTATTGATTATGATCTTTTCTTCTTGAGTTATTATTGTGTTCTTTTCATCAAGACATTATCAAAACATGAACAATAAAGAGACAAAGGACACAATATATAGGCTTGTTAGATTGGGCCAAAACCTCTCACTCTTTGAGAGAAAACCCAGTTTTTCTAAACCTATTTTTTATTAATTCATATCTGGTTCACACTTTTGGGGTCAACTATTTCAATCACCAATCCCATTTTGATAATGTTGCCACAAACCACTTCTTTTTGATGAAATACTCTTGTATTAACACAACAAATATCTACAAAAGAACAAAAAGAAAGTATGTAAAATCAATGTAATCACTTTCTCAATATTACAAGGACTGATCAAACTAGAGTAAGCAAGCACATCAATATTTTAGCATCCTTGATCAACAAAAATCCTTTGGCTGATGGTTGAAACCATACCTAACTAAAGAGGTGTGATGTTCCCAATATTTGTGCATGCAAAAATCACTTAGGAGTTTTGCAAAATTTTGGAAATATTAAAAAGGGGAAATATTGTTTTGTGACAGAAGGGAGAAATTATTATTTTAATGGGATGGTGGTAAATTAATATTTTATTGGAGGAGGAAGGCAAAATCTTATTTTAATGGAAAATGGCGGCAAACTAATATTTAAATGGAGAATGAAGGGAAATTACTCTTTTATTGGAGAATGGCGACAAAGTAATATTTTATTGAGAAAGGAGGCAAATTACTATTTTATTTAAAATGGCGGCAAAAAGTCTCCTAGTGGGAAATGGGCCCCACCAATAAAATAATAGGGAAAAAGGAGAATCTAGAAGGTAGGAAGCTCAATGGAGAATTATAAATAGAGGACTGGACTTAATTGGAAATCATTCTATTCTATCTATCTATTTGTCAATTGTGAGGAGCTCAAGCGAATTCAAGAGTTCCAAGCGAAACTCAAGCTAATTTCGGTGGACTTCGAGTGCCACCCTAGTTAGCTCTTGGGGAAGATTATCTCAGATCTTCCATTGGTGTTTAATTGGTTTGGTAGTTTAATTTATTCATTGCAGATCTAATTATCCTTGTTGCAGGGGAATCCAATATTGTGTGGTTTGCGGGATTCAACCTACCTCTAAGAAGGTCGAGTTTCCAATAATAAGGAGCTCGAATTAGGGCCGAATCTAGAGGCCAAGCCACTACTCCATTTGCATCAGATTTAAGGGAGACATCTTGCATTGCAAATTCCATCTCATATTCCTTTGTGATAGTGCCAAGAGAAGGGTCCCAAACAGTCTATAGAAAGGTTGAGTTATATGTTTTCACCAGCTATAGGAGAGTTGATTCATCTGTCACTAGTGACCAAGTTCCTAGAAGAATTTTCTATCACAGTACCAAGAATCAGCTGAGATCAAATTCATTGTGCCCAGGAGCAAAGGAGTTTCCCTTTAGAAATTTGAGGGCACACGTATTGAGCTAATATTGTCCGCCACTTCCAGATCTGATTTAATGCTAAGGACGAGTTATATTTTGTGACCGAGAAGTCGAATCAGGCTTCAAGGTGCTCAGAATTTCTCAGTCCTAAGGCCACATTTGATTATGGTGCCGAATTGATTGAAGTGCCTGGACATTGATGTAAAAATTTCTAAACAGAAAATTCTATTACTGCAACAATTGATTTATTTCACCTACTTATTATTCCCAATAAGTTATTTATGAAATCCCTTCAGTAAATATTAAAATAAATTCTACTGCAAATATCACATCATTATACAGAAACAAATATATGCACAAGAATCAATCACATCAACACAGTGATTTTTGGACAATTGTCCCTAGAAAAACCCAATGCGGGAAAACCGATGCAGCAAAGGATGGTTTTATTAATCTTCAACAACAATCGCTTTTACAAAAAAGATTACATAGACACTGGGAGAAAACACCTAAGACTTTTCTTCGAGACTTTCTGACACCCTAGAGAGCTTCCTTTCTCTACTGCGTCATTTTGCGTGGCTCTACACAGTTCTGGTCTCTCTCTGCGTCTCCCTCTGCACTATCTCACAAAGTCCCTGCGTCACTTCTTCTGAGCTCCCTGACTACTGCTAATCCCCCCTCTTCCTCCACCATGCAACTCTCCCTCAGAAATCGATCTCCTTCTCTTTGAGAATCGATCTTCCTTGAGATACTAAGTATCTGCTGGTGTATCTCCAACTGACCCTCAAGCTTTCCCTTATACTTTTCTTGTTGAGTCTTCAACAACCGAAATTAAGTCCCTAATCAACGGCTAAGATTAGATTTGGCTTGATCTTCGTCATTTAGAACCTTCTCACCCAGTTTTATATTAATCCCATTAATATTTTAATTTTCCTAAGTTTAGACTTAGGAACTCCATTAAAAAAATTAAATATTTTAATACCTCTCCAACCGGATAGAATTTCCCAAAACGATTTCTGGGTTTTGGATATCTTATGTTCCTTAGCCTCTCCACCAATTTTCATGGCTAGAACACCTCTAATGCTACCACAAATCAACACTCCCTCTCAGCAAGGAATGTGCTCTAGTAATGCTCCATCGTTGAAACATCACACTAATCCTTCCACACCAGTACCTGTGTTGATGCTTGGCTTGATGCCTCACACCATCAACACTGTTTCTTTCTGTACTGTTTCCTATGACATTGCCACTGCCACTGCTACATCTGTACTGCAGCTCCCTCTCCATATGTTGCCCATGTTGCCCATGGCACTGCTAACTGCTGCACTGCAACACCTAACACTTATCCATTTCTGCTACTGAAATGGATTCTTTACCATCCCCATCTTCTCCCTGATATGAATGAACTTTGTTCTTCCTAGGGCCTTGGTGAGGATGTCCGCCACCTGTTCTCTTGTAGGAGTGTAGATCAATTGTACTTCTCCTCGTTGGACATAGTCTCTGACAAAGTGATACCTGATATCAATGTGCTTCGACCGATCATGAAATATTGGATTCTCGGAGAGCTTGATGCAACTTTGATTATCACACATGATCCTGGTCACATCCATCCTTCTACTGAATAGGTTCACAAGCAATTTTCTAAGCCATATGGCTTCGCACGAAGTTGTACTAGTGGCCATATATTTTGCTTCAGCTGAGAGCTACGGACTTTTGTTTCCTACTACGCCAAGAAGTCATCCTCGACCCAATGTTGAAACAGTGCCCAGTGGTACTTTTCAGATTTACTAAACTTCCAACCCAATTTGTGTCAGTTAACCCACTTAGCCTAATGTCATTGCCTCTGATGTACAATAGTTCATGCTCGATTATCCCTTGTATATACCTGAGAACATGTTTGGCTGTTTCCCAATGCGCCCTGTTAAGTTCCACCATAAATTAACTGAGGGTGTTGACAATGTAACAAATGTCTGGTCTGGTATTGACCAGATACATCAGGGATCCTATGAGCTACCTGTACAATGTGGGATCAACATCTTTATCTTCTGATGCATACATTTTCTTCTAGTTGGTGATCATTGGAGTAGCCATAGGCCTACAATCCTGCATCCTAAATCTCTTCAAGATTTTTGTAGCATATCTCGCTTGTCCAAGGAAAATCTCACCCTTCTGCTGCCAAATTTCCAACCCTAGGAAATAATGCATTTGTCCAAATCCTTCATGTCGAATTTTGTGGCTAAATTCTTCTTGCAGTCCTTGATGAGCCTGAATGATCCTGTCAGGAAGAGATCATCCACACATATTACTAAGACTAGAGGCTCATTCTGTACAACTAGATAGTAGAGATTGGGATCTACATCACTCTTGACGAACCCCATCTTCTGCAAGTAGCCATCAATTCGACCATACCATGCTCTAGGTGCCTGTTTAAGCCCATACAAGGCTTTCTTTAATCTACATACATGAGATTTCTTCTCATGTGTCTCAAAGCCTTCTGGTCGTTCAATGTGTACTTCCTCTTCCATTACCCTGTTCAAGAATGTCATCTTGACATCCATCTGATGAATCTCCCACCCCATTTGTGCTGCAACAGATATCACAATTCTAATATATGTATGCTTGGCTACTGGACGAAGGTCTCTTCATAGTCTATTCCTTCCTTCTGAGAATACCCCTTTGCCACAAACCTGGCTTTGTATTTCTCCACACTGTTGTCTGCAGCATATTTGATCTTGTAGATCCATCTCGAACCTACCACTGATTTGTCCTGAGGCCTAGGCACCACTTCCCAGACATCATTCATAATTATAGAGTAGTATTCCTCCACCATCGCATCCACCCATACTTGATGTTGAACAGCCTCCTGAAAGCTGGAGGGTTCCCCAACCTGAGCAACTAAGGCCCGGTATCTGTCTACCTGCCTTCGCTCCCTTTTACTGTTCCTGGGTGCACCAATGAATTCTTCTGCATCCCGTAGAATCTGTCGGAGTTCCTGGCTCGTTCTTCCTCTGGTCGTAGGCGCATCTGTCAGCGCTTCCTCTTCCTCTGATTCCTCCTATTCTGAAGGAGAATTTCTGGTACTAGCTTCCGCTGGTTGAAGTGGTTTGACCAACGACTCATCTTTTAACTGCTCCTCAGTAGACATTTCTCGAGATTTTATGAAAGCTCTATCCTCCATGAACTTTACATCTCACAGAAATACTACCTTCCTGCTCCTTGGAAGATAGACTCTATATGCCTTAGCATTCTCGCTATATCCCACAAAATATCCTTTCTCTGCAATTTGATCTAACTTCTTCCTCTTCTCCTCGGGTATACGGCAATATGCTAAACTCCCAAATATCCTGAAATGAGTAACTTCAAGTGTCTTCCCAGTCAAGACCTTCTCTGGAGTAATCTTGCCCAATGCCCTATGAGGAGTTCTATTCTGGACATAGACTGTCATGTTGCATTCTTCTACCCACAGGAATTTTGGCATAACCTGATCATATATCATTGCCCTAGCTACTTCCACAATAGTCCTATTCTTCCTTTCTGCTACTCCATTCTGCTCCGAATTGTAGGGAGTCATCCACTCTAGTCTGATGCCCTCCCAAGCACAAAAATCGGTGAAGTCCTTGTCAACATACTCTCCACCATTGTCTGAGCACAACACTTTTATCTTCTTTCCTATCAGATTCTCCACTAGAGCCTTGAACTCTTTGAATCGACCGAAAACCTCATCTTTGGTTTCAGAAAGTAGATCCAAGTCTTCCTGGAATGGTCATCGATGAAGGTGACGAAGTATTCGGCACCACTAAGAGCTTTTGTGGACATCAGTCCACAGATGTCTGAGTGTATCAATCCTAGTACACTCTTGGCCCTATTGTTGCTTCTTGGAAACAATGCTTTGGCTTACTTGCCCAGAACACAACCTCTGCATATATCATCTCGTTTAGTACTAAGATCTAGAACTCTTGTTACAGTTTTTCTGAGAATTCTCAGAGCCCCATGGTGCAAATGTCCCATCCTTCTGTTCCATAGTTCTTTCAAATCCTTCTCTCCATTACTGCCTATCAATGCCATTAGGGATTCTAGCTGCAACCTGTACAACCTGTTACTTCTTATTCCGATCTGGACCTTCTTTTTCCAACTCGAGTGTTTGATGTATACTTTCTCCTTAATGAAGAAAACGTCATAGACCTTGTTTTGAAGTTGAGATACGGAAAGTAAGTTCATCCCCAATCCTGGCACATGCAGCACATTGGTAGCTCGAAACCGCACTCCTATTTCTGTTTGAAAAACTATAGTACCTTTCCCCACTGCAGTACACTTTGCCTTATTCCCCATGGTGATCTAAAAAATCATTCTTTCTTCCTGATAATCTAAAAAATATTCTCGGATTCCTATCATATGCCAGGAAGCTCCACTATCTATATGCCAAACCTCCGAGGAGGCAAAGCTTGCTACGTAAGCAACGTTTTCTTCCAATCTGGAAGCCAACATAGAATAATAGTAATTTTTGTTTCTTGTGCATTCTTCTGAAAATCTGCATGAATCTCCTTGAGTGGATGCTTCTGCATCATGCTCTTGACCCATAATTGATTTTCCCTTCCTGTCACTGAATCTTTGCTTTGATACCATGTGAAAATTTCTAAATAAAAATTCTATTACTGCAGCAACTAATTTATTCACCTACTTATTATTCCCAATAAGTTATTTATGAAATCCATTCAGTAAATATTAAAATAAATTTTACTGCAGATATCGCATCATTATATAGAAACAAATATATGCACAAGAATCAATCACATCAACACAATTATTTTTGGACAATTGTCCTTGGTAAAACCCAATGCAGAAAAATCGATGCAACAAAGGAGGGTTTTATTAATCTTCAGCAACAATCGCTTTTATAGAAAAATTTACATAGGCATTGGTATAAAGCACCTGAGACTTTTCTCCGAGACTTTCTCACACCCTAGAGAGCTTCCTTTCTCTACTGTGTCAGCCCTACGTTATTCTACGTGGCTCTACACAGCTCTGGTCCCTCTCTGCGTCATCCCTGCATCTCTCTGATCTGTGTCTCCCTCTGCGCTGTCTCTCAGAGTCCCTGCGTCACTTCTTCTAAGCTCCCTGACTGCTGCTAATCCCCCCTCTTTCTCCACCCTGCAACTCTCCCTCTGAAATCGATCTCCTTCTCTTTGAGAATCAATTTTCCTTGAGATACTGAGTATCTGCCAGTGTATCTCCAACTGACCCTCAAGCCTCCTCTTATACTTTTCCTGTTGAGTCTTCAACGACCGAGATTAAGTCCCTAATCAACGGCTAAGATTAGATTTGGCTTGATCTTCGTCATTTAGAACCTTCTCACCCAGTTTTATATTAATACCCATTAATATTTTAATTTTCCTAAGTTTAGAATTAGGAACTCCATTAAAATATTAATTATTTTAATATCTCTCCAACCAAATGGAATTTCCCAAAACGATATCTGGGTTTTAGAGACCTTATGTGCCTTAACCTCTCCACCAGTTTTTATAGCTAGAGCACGTCCAATGCTGCCACAAATCAACAATTGAAGGCTGAGCTCTCATTGTACCCAAGGCTGTTCTATCTGCTCTTCAGAGAGCATAGAGGATGAAACTTGTGCCAAAGAGAGCCCAAATCACTATTCTGAAGAGAGCAGAATTGTTTGCAAGGAGTGACAAATTATTCCTAAGTTCCTTGCACAATATTCCCTAGAAACAAAACTGGATAGATGCACAGTGATCCTAGTTTCAAATGAATAAAGGAGGACAGTGATCTGATATGAAGCAGGCCACTGTCACAGATTTATAATCACATGCACCAGCTTTGACGAATTCTACCATAATCTCATAGCAGGCTGCCTAATTAGAAGATGGAGTTGTTTCTTGTGGCATATACAATCAGCTTGTCTGTCTCTTAACAAAGGAGCGCATTCCAGATGCTTAAACTCCAATGGCATTGTAATTTCATGTCTGCTCCCAAATGAAAATTAAGTTTGCCTCAAATGTTTCTCTTCCAATTGCATAAAATTAATTGGAAAAATCTGTGTCATCTATTGGAATGAATTTTCTGAATTTACATTCGAATTGTTAGTAAAAGAGTGTCAAAGGAAATCTGTTGTAAATTGTGTGTGTAAATTTTGAGTTTTAATTAAAGAATATGTGCTGGTCTGAGTGTACCAGCATGAGCATATATTGATGGGATGTTGTTCAATTAAATCAAATTTAAGGAGGACACCTACAGCTGTCACCCACCAACTGTTTGACGGAAACAGATGTTGATTTTGGGTAGCATTGGATGTGCTCTAGCTCTGAAATTTTGTGGAGGGGCTAGAACACATGAGATCTCCAAGACCCAAAAATTGTTTGGTGAAATTCCACCCGAATTGTATTTTATTAAAATAATTAATATTTTTACTGAGGTTCCTATGTCTAAACTTAGGAAAACTAAAATATTAATGGGTATTAATGAAAATATGGGTGAGAAGCTTCTAAGAGACAAGGACCAAGTCTAATTTAATCTTAGCCATTGATTAGAGACTTAATCTCGCCCGTTGATTTCTCAATAGGAAAAGTATAAATGGAGGCTTGAGATCAGTTGGAGAAGACACACAAAGAGATTGAGGAAATCGATTTTTTGAGGTGAGAAGTTCTCAAGAGAGAAATAGATTGGGGAGATCTTGCAGCTGAGGGGGCGGGGATAGTTCGAGAATACTGACAGAGAGGCGGAGAGAAGCTTGTGGAGGCAACGCAGTAGCCAAAAGAGTTGACATTGGGCCAGTCTGGGCCCACGCAGCCTTGACACAGAGCCAAAAAGGGCCAGCGCAAAGATAAAAAGTTGCCTTCCACGCAAATAGTCGGAACTGTTGAGAACTGCTAGAATAGCCGCGAAAGCTGACGCAGTGGGCAGAAGAGCTGACGCAGTGCCTCAGAGAGCTCCACGCAGGGCCACACAGTTACTACAAAGGGGCAGCGCAATTGTAGCCCAGGCCAACGAGTTTTGTTGTTGGATCAGCCGGAATCTGCCGGGTGAAGTGAGGTAAAACTCACTCAGGTTTTCCGCCATCATATTTCTCTGTCACTAGTTAGCCGGGAGGGCAACCAACATTTGTATTCAGAACTTCTGCTTAATAATAGAAAACCCTCAGAGTTGTTGTACCAGTTTTCTTGCATTAGGTTTTTTTGGGGACGTTAGTCCAAAAATAAGTGTATTCTTTACATGATTGTCTCATTTATTTTTCAATACTTGATCTGTATATTGGTGTAGGTTGTAGTGTATTTACATTAATATTTTCTAACTATTTCTGAAAATAACTTTTTAAATGAAGAACACAAATAGGTAATGCAAATTAGTTTACTGCAGTAGGATTTCTGACTTGTTCGATTTAGAAATCTTCACATGGTATCAAAGCCATTGCAAATCAAGCACTGAAGTAATCGGCGAAAGGACAGAGGAAAATATGTGTTGAAGACAGTTGTCCCAAGAGACAGCGTAGTTTCTGGCCGAGAGCAGAGGAAGGGTGATGCAGTCACCAAGGGAGGCTCACGATGAGCCTGTGTCAGCCTCATTGGGTGACGTTGTTGCTGCAGAGGGCAGCGCAATGATTACTGACCCAGCATAGAGACTGCTGAGTCTCGTTTTTCCAGTTGTTGGGGCTAGAGGTGCAGCACAGACTTCATCTGGAGTTGCTGGTGGGGTGTTGATTCTATTCGTTCAAAACAGTACCTAGTGGGGCAGAAGCAAAGAAGAGGTAATCAATTCCTTAGAAGATTTCTTGCCAAGAAATCTAGATCCAGTGTTGAGCAGCAGCAAAGAGAGATCAGAGAGGAGTGGTTCGACAGTGGTTAGCAGAAGGATTTCTGTGAAGGAAATTGAAATTCAGAGGGAGCTTGTTCCTTGGAGGATTTCTAGCGCCAAAGAAATCTAGATCCAAGTTTTTCTAGGGCAGCGAAAGAGGGAGAAGAGAACCAGTTCGACATTCATTTGAGCAGAGATGGCAATTAACGGACTGAGGAATCAGGACAAGTTGGATGGAGCATCCAACTTCGTCATCTGGAAGACCAGGATCCTGACAATTTTGGATAAAAACCGCATCAAGGATTATGCCTTGAAGATGGTTGATGTTGCGGTTGATGTTGATCCTCTCAAGAAGTACGAGGAGGCTTAGGAAAAAGCAAAGTGCATGATATTGGACGGGGTCAAGCATCATGTGATCCCATATATTGTTGGGAAAGACACAGCAAGGGAAATGTGGGAGGCCTTGACCACTTTGTACGAGGTAACTTTCGTTCAGCGGAAGATGTTGCTTGAGAGTCAACTGAGACAGTTTCAGATGCAGAAGGGAGAAGAAATCGATCCCTTCCTTCTCAGGTTGCAAGGGATCCGTGACCAGCTAACTTCCATAAAGGCTACACCAGATCCTGAATTTATGGTCAAGACTGCCCTGAATACAGTCACTAAAGACTGGGAACCTTTGTCCAAAGCATCTCGGGTAGGGCTTCTCTTCCCAATTGGGAGGAGATGTTGGCAGCTCTTCGATAAGAAGAGATCAGGCGGTTGACCAAGGCGAGAAGCAGCAGCAAAGGTATTTGAGTCAAGGAGGAGGAATAGGAGGATGCGGCTCTTGCATCAGCAGGACAGCAAGGGTAGCAGAAGCGAAAGAAAAAGGACATATCCAAAGTCAAATGCTTCAGATGTGGAGAAATGGGTCATTTCGCCACGCAGTTCCCTCGAAAGAAGGCAAAGAAGAGAAGTCAGACTCAAAGGTTGCTCCAGCACAAGCTAACAAGGAGGATGATGAGGATTGCACCATGAGTGCTCATGCACCTCTAGAGAAGAGGTGGGGCAATATTGAGTTGTAGTCGGGAGGACTACAGAGAAGGGCAGGATCCTTGAAGTGCCCAAACTATTGGATCACATACAGCTACAAGAGCCCTTAATGACAGTGGCAGAATGATAGTAGTTAGTTGGTGTGAGGGATGATGGAGGAATAGTGGCAGAGCTAGAGAGCCAAAGTTTGAAGCAGCGAAGTGGAGTGTTGCAGCAATGCGGAAGGCACAAAGCAGATACAACAACAGCGCAGTAGCATTAGAGGGCGAGCACAAATTAGTAGTAGAGGTGGGCCAGCACAAATTAGTAGCAGAGGTAGCTTTGGCATTAAGGGGCATCCAGACTGACCAGTATGTCAACTTTTGGGTGACTTTTTCAGTTGCTTACTTCTCAGCAACTGAGTTGCAGTGCAGCAGTGAGCAGTGGCAATGCTAGGGACAACATGATGCAGCATATTGAGAGGGAGTTGCAGTACAGATGTAGCAGTGACAGTGGCAGTGTCATGGGTAACAGTACAGATTGTTGCAGCGCAGTGGATGAGAGGCAGCAGGTCGAGCATCAGCAGCGCAGAGGACTGATGTCGTGGATCAGTTTGATACTTTTACTTGGAAGTATTAGTAGAGCACATTCCCCGCTAAGAGAGAGTGTTGATTTTGGGTAGCATCGGATGTGCTCTAGCTCTGAAATTTTGTGGAGGGGCTAGAACACATGAGATCTCCAAGACCCAGAATCGTTTGGCGAAATTGCACCCAGATTTTAGTTTATTAAAATAATTAATATTTTTAATGGTGTTCCAATTTCTAAGCTTAAGAAAGTTAAAATATTAATGAGTATTAATGAAAATATGGGTGAGAAGCTTCTAAGAGACGAGGATAAAGTCTAATTTAATCTTAGTCGTTTATTAGAGACTTAATCTCGGTTGTTGATTTCTCAACGGGAAAAGTATAAAGGGAAGCTTGGGGTCACTTGGAGAAGACACACAGAGAGATTGAGGAAATCGATTTTCTGAGGTGAGTTCTCAAAAGGGAAATCGATTGGGGAGATCTTGCAGCTGAGGGGCAAGGATAGTTCAGGAATACTGACAGAGAGGCAAAGAGAAGATTGTGGAAGCAGCACAATAACTAGGAGAGATGACGTTGGGCCAATCTGGGACCACGTAGCCTTGACGCAAAGCTAGAAGGACCAGCGCAGAAGAAGAAAGCTGCCTTCCATGCAAAGAGCCAGAACTGCCGAGAACTATCGGAGCAGCCGAGAAAGTTGATGTAGTGGGCAGAAGAGCTGACACAGAGCATCAGAGAGCTCCACGTAGGCCCACGCAATTACTGCTAAGGGGCAGCGCAGTTGTAGCCGGGGCCAACCAATTTTGTTGCCAGATCCACCAGAATTCGCCGAGTGAAGTGAGGCAAAACTCACTCAGGTTTTCCGCCATTGTATTTCTCTATCATTGGTTTGTTGGGAGGGCAAACAGCATTTGTATTCAGAACTTCTGCTTAATAATAGAAAACCCTCAGAGTTGCTGCACCGGTTTTCCCGCATTGGATTTTTCCGAGGACGTTTAGTCCAAAAATAATTGTGTCCTTTGCATGATTGTCTCATTTATTTTTCAATACTTGAGTTGTATATTGGTGTAGGCTGCAGTGTATTTACATTAATATAATCTGAATATTTCTTAAAATAACTTGTTAAATGAAGAACACAAGTAGGTAATGCAAATCAGTTTACTGCAATAGGATTTTTGACTTGTTCGATTCAGAAATTTTCACAACAGACCCGGAAACATTGCCAAAAACTCATAAGTATTTTTGGATCGGTTCCTAGTGGGAATATTAAAGTGGCATCAAAGCTAATTCTCTTGGCCAGCTGTGGGTCTCAAACCAAGCAGTGTTAAGAAAGAGGAGGGAATTCTAGGATGTTATCAAATCAAGAAAATTTTCTGAGAAATTCGATGAATACAATGATGCTTTCCTAAAGATGATAGCTTATGGAAGCATGGGTATCATCACGAATAGCAATGAAGAAAAATGATTGCAGGTTTGAAGCCCAAGACTCAAAGGAGAAACTAGAAGAGAGTCCAAAGGAAAATGATATGAAAGGATTATTGACTCATGATGTAGCTCTTGTAGTTGAAGGGGAAGTCCAAAATCATGGTATAGACAGTGGCAAAGATGGACTAGCAAATAAGTCACTGCTTACCAATGACTTTAATCACAGGCCTTCTACTCAATTACCAAACAACACAGATACAAATTTTGATCAAGGCAAGACCCACTACATGGAGATGATTCCTAACATCGAGCACGGTAAGGATGTTTTGCATGATGGGTTGTCTAGGGAGGAACAGTTGCAAGCTCATGTTGAGCCCATGATAGAGAAGGATGCACAACCATCTTTTGGGCTAGCCATTGATGAGGGGCAGCAAATAGAGTACAAGTTGGGACTTCAGCATAGTTCACTTTAAAGGCATGAGCACAGGGCCATCAACATTATTAGCCCACCTCTACACATTGGACAGAGAAAAGCGGAGTTATCTAGACAGATCATAGGGGATGACTAGGTCAGCAGGATTGAGCAACATGAGCTGAGTATGACACAACATCAGCATGAAAGGGCATGTTCCGTACACAAGAGATTGTGCCTTTGATCCCTCTTTTGGGATAGGATGGCAAGAGGTATTGTGTTGGTACCCGGTGGAGTAGGCTAGGTGTCTGGATATATTCATGGCCAAGGGCATAGCTCAGCAGGGGCTTTCAGACATTGAGGGTACGGGAGGCTTGGGTTAGCGTTGGTATCCAGGTATCAGATACTAGAGATGTGGAATGGATATGGCAGTGGTGAAATAGTTGACCTAGTGATTGAGCATATACATTCCCTAAAGGAGTTTCAATTGGCGCTAGTGGCCAAGCGGTTTGTGAGTAGACTCCATGGATTGTCTTAGCATGTTGGTTGCGCACGGGGTCACAGGGTGATTAGCTTACTCTGGCAGGGGTTGATCGGAGGAGGTGGCATCAGCAGGCTGCCAGACAGAGTGTTGTATGGGGATGAGGATTTTTCACAGATATGTGGGGCGCAGAGGTCACCCAGTTGCAGCACCTTAGTGACATTGCCATTGGCACTTAGGGAGGTGTGTCTATCAGATCTCTACGAGAGGATTAGGAGGTGGGGTCCACCCATCCAAGGTTATGGAGGTGAGTTAGTCAAGACAATGATGCAGACAAGATGCGAACTGATCCATCCTAACACAGCTTTTCACTATGGCACCCGAAGAAGTATAGGGGTATGCAGCGATGCGCAACGGTATGCAGAAGAGCACGGAGGTGCATGGTGGTGCGCAGTGATGTGCAGGGTTGCACCATGGTGTAGGAGGGACAGTTCACATTGTTGTCCATTTCCTCATAGAGTGAGGGGCACATCGATACCAGAGGGATGCCAACTGATACGGGATGATGCAACTGCATATCGCAGGATCCAGGGGTGCACAAAGATGTGCAACTAGGTGCAATTGTATGCCAAGGGACGTGAGGGTACATGGCTATATGTTGTAATTTGCGGGGCTGCACTCCGAACTAGGGGAGTGTTACTTGCAGGAAGATTTCTTGACAAGGATGTTAGGCATGCCATTGAGGCGAGCATACCTGGGTTTGGAGAGTAGGTTGGACAGAAGGTTAGCTATTGTTAAAATTGGCAACTAGGGCTAAACTTCATGTGGGTCATCTTATTCATGGCTGATAATATGTTCATTAGATTCCTCTCGTCGAGAGGTGTAGGATTGATATAAAGATCATCCAATTCCGATAAGTATTCATGGAGATATGAATTTATTTTGA
Source organism: Pinus taeda (assembly GCA_000404065.3). Lineage (NCBI taxonomy): Eukaryota > Viridiplantae > Streptophyta > Pinopsida > Pinales > Pinaceae > Pinus > Pinus taeda. The sequence goes on from APFE030372755.1 coordinate 244,235, forward strand.
TTATGGAATTATTATCAAGCCGACTTACAACTCATGTAGGCTCAGAAGCCCAACAGTCGCATCTATTCAAACATCATCATTTGTGTATAAATGCAAGAGGACTTTTCCTCATTTTCACTCACTCATCTCATCACATCTCTCTCTCTCTCTACTGTGCAGAAAAGAGTCTCTTCTCTACTGTGTAGAAAAGGGTCTCTCTTTCACACATGTGAAGCCAGAAGCTATTGAAATTGAAGCTGCAACTACAGAAGTAAAGTTTGACCTGCCTGGACTAGAAGACCTCATCTAAATTGCGCTGTAGGTTCATCTGAACCTCCTCTGAAAGCCGCAACTTTTGGTGGTGGAATCAAGTCAATCCGACGGACGATTTGCAAGATATCGACTCCCCTAGTTTGAAGGAAGCTGCTAAAACTGAAGCTGCAACTGCAAAAGTAAAGTTTGACCTGTGTGGACCATAAGATATCCTCATCTGGATTGCATTGTAGGTTCATCTAAACCTCCTCTGAAAGCCGCAACTTTTGGTGGTGGAATTAAGTCAATCCGACGGACGGTTTGCAAGATATCGATTGCCCTAGTTTGAAGGAAACTGCAACTGCAGAAGTGAAGTTTGACCTGCATGGACTAGAAGATCTCCTCATCTGAACTGCATTGTAGGTTCATCTGAACCTCCTCTGGAAGCTGCAACTTTTGGTGGTGGAATCAAGCCGATCCAACGGTCGGTTTGTGAGATATCGTCTGCCCTAGTTTGACGATGAAGCCGCTAATGCTGTGCTGCTAATCTAGGGTTTGCTACTACTGATATAAATCAGATTTATTGTACTATTTCTCTCTGCTGAATTATTGAAGATAAAAGAAGATTTGATCAAAGGGTTTCCCCACACATTGTGGGGTTTGTCCCTGGCTAGCTGCCACATCTTGTGTCTCTTGTCTTGGCTTGGTTTCTGTCGATCGTTTAATGTTCTATCTACACTTTACTTTATGTACATGTGATTGCTAATCTGTGGAATATAATAAGAAAAAGAAGTAAACTGCTATAAGCATAGAACATACCATAACTTAACAGCATTGCCTGGAGATCAGGGATGGGCTCATCATCAGAACCCAGTATACGTTCGGGCATTGGATGCATGCCCTTAGAATCCCCCTCGGGCAGCTTAGAGTTGGGTCTCACAGACTCCGGGTGGAGACAAATCACCACATCGATAGGGCAGATAGGATTTGCTAGCTCTGCCACTTATAGGAGATAGAGACAGAGACACACTTCATCTTCAGATGCCCTGCTTACTATGAGATTTGAGGTCGTTTCCATTGTCTCTTAAGGTCTTCTTAGACTTTGTCCAACTTCCTCAGATATGTTGATCCGAGATGCCTTGCACTTTATCTCTAGGAGGCCTTTAGATTTCGGGCCCGTTTTCTTCAGTCCCCCACTAAATCGGGCACCACGTAGAAGATCACAGACTTCTTGAGGGCGCTACCATCAGCGTAGGGCGCCAAAAGAACCATTGACCGACCCACAGACACTGAGACCAGATCAGTGCAGTCCTGGGGGGGCCGACCCACCAGACTGCACCAGCACTCCAGGATTGGATCCACCCTTGGGAGGCACCCTAGAACCTCTAGGCGACAGATCAGTATGCCCACAGGACAACAGAATTTGACAAGCTTCTTTCATTTTTCTTCTCTCGACCTCGGATGTTAGAAGTAGGAACTAGACAGGAGACTCCTTTTTTCCTCCTTCTCCTTCTCGTTCTCCTTCTTTGCTTCATCGCAGAGCTTTGTTCCGAAGCCGAGAGCTTCTAGCTTCTACATTTACATTTACTTAGATTATAGATTAATTTTTTGCTCTTTAAATAGAAATGTTAAAGGGGACCGTTTGGTCCATCGGCTTGGCATGATATAATCATTGTAACCGACAGTCCCCTTAACCTATTATGGTCATTTGTTGGATATTAATAAAATTATCTTATCTTATCTTATCTAAATTTTTAGATATGGCTCTAGGGGATAGGAGGGCACCCATGGCCAATAATTGGTTGTAGGAGAATTAGGATCTTCTTAGACTCCTCAAATAAAATCTATAGGTAGCCCAGAATTAGTAGAAGATGTATGTGGATCGTTACAAGGTGGAGCGCAGTTTCTAGGAAGGAGATATTGTTTTTCTAAGGCTTCAGCCATATAGGGAGTCAACCTTGAAGAAGAGTCGTTCTGAGAAGTTAAATCCATGGTACTATGGACCCTACAAGGTGATTAGGAAGATCAAGGAGGTGGCTTATGAGCTAGAATTGCTTGAAGACAACATAATCCACAATGTTTTTCATGTGCCTTGTCTCAAAAAGGTACTTGGACAACATGTTAAGGCAATGGCAGAGCTACCACCATTTGACAGTGAAGGACAATTAGTTCTCACTCCAAAAGAGGCCTTGGGAACAAGGGAGAAGAAGTTAAGGAGTAGGGTCATCTGAGAATATTTGATTCGACGGAAAGGCTTGCTAGTGGAAGATGCCACATGGGAAGGAGAGCAGGTGTTCCAATTGCTTGAGAACAAGCAAACTCGATAAGGGAGGATTGTGATGTCCCTTTTTGATCTTAGAAGCAGAAGCGAGTTGAGTCATAGCCTATCTAGATCCCATGGAATATTGACAGAAAGAAAAAGGGGTCAGCATAATAAAATAAATAATAATTAAATAAAAAGGGTGGTAAAAGTAACTCTAGGAAAATAAAGTGACCCATGGTATTACCCATGGTTTTCACAGGAGGAAATTATTATTAGAATGGAGAAGGAGATTGAAGGAGTCCATGCAAAGAATTATTGGAGAATTTGTTGAGGTGCTCTAGTAGCTTGTTGAGAGAGGTGAAACTCTGTTTTGGTTCCCAGTTTCGGTATTGAAATATACACCCTTGCTGGTGTCATTGGTTTTGGTGTTTGCAAAGCCACCCTAGCCAAAATTGTATTGTAGGTCGATCTTGTGGCCAGGGAGAATTAATTTAGGAGGATGATTTCCCAATGCATTGTGAACGTAGAATTATCATCTTGCTTGGGAACCTAATTATTGCATTGACAGGGGTCAAGTTAGCTATCTTTCCTGGGCTTGGTTTATTGATTCTACAGGAGCGAATTTATTGTGCTTGTTGGGCTAAATCCATGAAGAAGGGGGCCAAAACCATCATTGTTGAAGATCGAAATTGCTTGGGGAGCCAATGCAAATTTTGGAGGGTTATCTCTGGCTATGAGGAAGGCTACATCAAAGCCTAGCATGGAGGAAAATAATTAATCTTATTGGCCGCAACTCTCAACTATTTTTGGGGTGGAATTTGTGAATTGACGAGGGCCAAATTATTATACATTGTTGAGGCCAAATTCCTTGGGTTATCATGGTCAAGTTGGTGGATTTTATTGGGCAGAACTTGTCATGTATGCAGGACAAGATCATTAACTTGCAAGGGCCAAATTTATTGTAGTTACTAAGAGTGACATATTTGTTTGGGCCGAATTGCCAGACCTGTTGCAAATCGAGTTTAGAAAAGGGCTGAATTATTAAAGTGCAGAGGGTTGAATTTGCCTATTGCGAGCTGCCTATTCTAGAGAGCAGTGCAAAAGAGGCAGAGATGGGAAATTGTTGAGGACAAGATCCACTGAGTGTCGAGTTAATCATTCATGTAGGCAAAAATTACTATCCTTTTCAGAGGCTGAATTACCAAACCATTTTGGGCTGAATTCTCCTAAGCCAAGTGGGTCATGAGTTGTTGGGTTAAATTGCAGTCAGGAAGAGGGTTGCATTGCCAATTTCTGTCTCAGATATTAATCCAATATTCCTCTGAAGAATCCCAATTAATAAAATAATGTTGGAATTGCATCATTTGCATTTCTGCGTTTGCATATTTATTTAATTTCTGGTGATTTCCACGGTGTAAATTTTGAGAATTTTTTTATGGTATTTTGAAGTAAAAATCTATCCCATAAAATTCCTGAATCAAAACCCTTGAGAATTTAGCAAATTAATAAAACGAAATATTACAACTGGCAAGGCAAATGAACATGTACAAATAAAATTGAGAAAAACATCCAATTCGTTCATCCAACTTGACAATAATGAGGGCGCCTGGACTTCTTCCAATCCTGCAGTGCCAAAATGTGCTCAATAGCTTCAATATAGAGGCAATCTCTTGCCTTATTGACTACATTGAAATTGGACTCTACTGGGATCTCCAAGCTTCTTCTTGCACAACAGTTGTGGATAGTCTAGCCTGCATGCCTGCAATTTCTATTGATCCCACAGTCACACATCGTTGAACCTCCAATGTGCCTCTTAGAATGGTTGAACAACAAGCACTATTGTCCATGATGTTTGTAGGTGCCAATGTTGAACAGGAGAAGCCACAATGTCAAGGGGTTGAAGAGCAGTGAGTTTGATTCCTGAGAGTCTTCACACAAGAATGATAGAAATAAATGACTACTGAATATTCTAGTATAAAGTATGGAGGTGAGGTGGATGAGAGTTCACAAGCAAATCATCTTGATAAATGCCAATTTGAATGCTTAGAGCATGCAAAATTATTGCCATCTGTCTTGGGGAATAAGATGGTAATGCAAGCCAAGCTTACCATGAACACACTGCTTCATTGTTAATGATGAATGTAAAATGTCTTTTGTCCTCAAGGGAATGGTTTATAGAGGAGATCATTGAGCTCATGTGGTAGCATTGTTGATGAGATCCACCAATGTCCTAGTGGTTACTGTTTAGATTGTTAGTTCTTATGGAGGATGGCTCTTTGTCATGAGCCCCTCCTCCTCCCACATCTAATACAATCATGGGATTGGAGATGTGGATACACTTTTTGTATCCTCCAACCATAACCATCGCCAACCTTAAATTCAAGTACTCCTTTGTTTACTGTTACCAATCTTTTTAGTAAGGCTGCTAAGTCCCTGAAAGTCTTGCTAGACCGACACAAATAGGGTAGATGAGTGGGGCCGAAAAGCATTGCTTTGGAGGATGGTGCAACTAAAAGAAAGAAAAAGCATAGGATGGCCACAATGAAAGAAAACAAAAATTTAAAATGCAAAAGATGGTTGGGACATAAGTTAGAACGTGGGAAAAATCCTAGCATGAGCTCTGCCCTCCTCATTAGCCATCACCCAGTTCTTGAGCAGTTGATGCTCCATCTCATTAAAATGAACCTTTGCATGTCCCAACCCTGATGAGCATGAAACTGTCTCATCTTAAGGGGTAAAACAAATGCTATATCCTAAAGAGAAAGATTTGATCCTTAAGCTATGCACCAAATAGAAAGAATTAAGAAGTAAAAAGTGCACTAAAGGAGGGGTGGAAAAAGCACGTTGTGTTAATGGCAAATGCTATTTTGATTCTTTATTTTGCTGCATTCATGATATTGGGATTTTTGCTATTCTAGGGTTAATTTGCTGCTTTTCTTGGAACGAAATTGTGGAAATTAAAACTCTAAATAGTGTTGTATCATGATTGGGCCATGTTTGAATGAATGAATGTTCCTAGAGACATCCTTGTCTTGAAAAGTCACCATATATTGTTGAACGAAGTATAAATGACCTTGAAGCTACTTCCATTAAGCCCTAATGCCCAACAAAGTTGTCTTTTAGGCCTCCTTGACAATTGGAAATCAATCCAAACTCTAAATATTCCATGACTCCATCCCTCCCAAAGGACAAAGGACTGGTCCTTTGGTGATCAAATTAAAGCTAATTTCTTTCACCTTCCCCCCCTTTTTTAGGCCTAGCCTACATAGTTCACCTAGGGCATCAATTATCTCACAATCTAGCCTTCCAAATACTTAGATTTTTGGTCCACAACTGCGCTGGTGTGTCCTCAAGGAGCCTGTTGTTGCTTTTAACGGCACCCGCAACACGAGTGTTTTGGGAGACATAGAAAGCTTCCTAGACATAACCTCTGGGTTGATTGTAGACCAGTGCCTAGGACATCTTAAAGAGAGGAATGCTTTGGAAGATTATGAGTGAGGGGTTTCGGCAACACTCCAATTGTAATTTAAAATAGGGATAAAGGGGGTTTGGTTCAATCGGCCTTCATGAAGGTAAACTCAGGCCAATACATGGATCCAAATGTTCAGGGGGGTAAATCGGGCCAAAATCAAAGAGAAATGTTTGGTTCTGTTGGCCGACACACCACAACAGGCAGCTTAGTATTGTAGTTGTAGTAAAGGTGGAGAGGAGGAGAGAAAGGAGGGAATTCAATGCATAGGGCTGCCAACAAAATCCTAAGCAACGATGTTTCAGCAGAAATATGGAAGAGGGAGGAGATGAAAGAGCAGCAGGAGTGGAGCGCTAGTTAGGGTTCTAGGCCATATACTCATGGGCACATTTGTATCCAAAAGCTCAAGCAAATATGTGCATATTACAGGTACTTAAGTAAATCTGTAACTAACACAGGTACTATTGCTACTTGGTAAGAAATATACGATCATGAACAAGGGAGAAAACCGACAGCCTCATCACACTATTTTAGAGATAGAAAAACATATATGGAATGAGATTACAGAGGGGAAAACATACTGCGCGTCGCTCTAATAGGAATCAACAGAATAGTTCATTAATCCTCGAGTCCTAATCCCCAGTCCATTACATTCAGCATGTGTATTGTTCAAGTCCCTCATGAACAAGCATTTAGAACCAAAATGGAACCATAGAATTTGGACCACTGCAGGTGCAGAATTCCAGAACCTCTATTAAGTGTTTCTCCCCCTTATTTATACAGAGAACGAGGGCTTTGAATCCACATTTACAAAATATCTCAACTCAGGGCCAACTGACAGATTGACTAGCTACCTAGGTTTGCAATAACTTTGCTGCCTAAAATGATTTCCAAGGATTTGATTCCTTTCTTGAAAACCAATAGAAATTACAGAATAATGAAAAGAAAAGGAAACGAAAAGATGATGGAGGAAGTATCGTCTTGTTGCTCCTATGAAGGCCCCTGATCAAGCCATGTCTCTGCCATGATGTGCCTTTCTTGCTGCTCGACCGGCTCCCGACGCTTTCGCCTTAGTTGCCCGACTTCCCCACTCTCTTAAGTTGATAGTGATCCACTGTGGTTGCCTATTATAGAGTGGAAGTGGAAGTTGTCCTGGTAGTCCTTCGCTGTGTATTGGAGTGGAGCCCTAGGCTGAGCCATTAATCTTCATAAGTGCTCATACCTTCATTTACTCTTCAAAGACGTGCAACAAAATAGTCGAATTCATTTCTGAGGCCATTTCTGTGCTGGGTTTTTCGTTGCGGCGGTTTACACAAGATTAGCCCATATTGCTCTCCAACTACTCCGTGCCTTCACTTAATACCTCAACTGCTGACCCATACGCTGAAAAATACCTTCGCTGTCCCATTAAGTAGAAGCGAAATAAACATTTGAATGTTTGTTGATATGGGCTATTAATCTGTGCTGATTCAATCTGGGGCGTTGATCTTGGCCTGCTGGTATCGCAATCGCAACACAGGGGAGGGATTTTACTATATTCCATAATGTTTTGTCAATGGGCTGGACCCGAAATTGTAACAAACTACAATATAAAATATTGCATCCATCGCAATCGCAAGTCGGAAGGGGCTTCGGCGGAGGAGGAACTTGTGACTTGAGCAATCCCCGATTGCGATATTGCAATCGGCGAGGGGAGACATAACTTTATTGTGGTAAGCGGGAAACTTTGCGATATGCGATATCACAATTGCAAATCGAAAACGGGGATGAGCGGATATGTGTCACAGAAAGGGAAAGCTCTGATTGCGATTTGCGATGTGCTCTCGGACCTTCGATATGATCTTCTCCATTTCAAAGGCAACAAAACCCCTGAACTTAAACAGGCCATATCTTCTGATCCAGAAGTCCATTTTTCAGATTTCCATATACCGTTGGAAAGCTCGTTCCCAACACTATGCAATGGAGAGGGGCTGATTTAGCTTTGGGTGGTTCTGCAGGTTGGGAGACGACTTCAAACTTCATTGCTTTTTTTCACCTTTTTCACATTGGCTCCAACTAGGGATAGTGCCTTGATGGCAAGGTGCTGAGAACCTGCAGACCAATAGTCTTCACCATTGGGCATGGAGTCAAAAAAATAATGAATCTTATATAACCGTAAAATCTCCATGAAACTTCACTCGCGGAGAGTCCTTTCTTCATCAAACTAAAATGCAAAAAATAAATTCTACCAATTGAAAAGTAAATGCTCAGCTAGTGAGCTTATTTATATACAACTCCTCTCTACGTATAGGGCTGAATTCACCTAAGTGAGCTCAAGCCTCCAATGGAGCTAGGCCAACATTTGGGTGTTGGACCAAACGCTTCCATGCTGCTGCATTCTAAAAATAAAAATAAGTATGCACTATAAAAAATCTGCAAATAAGAAGCTTGATGCATTCTCCAGAAACAATCTCTGATGCTAACCAAAGAATGTGCTCATGTAATCAACTACAGGGTCATAGGATTGACAAGGGAAATTTGCAACTGCCTTATTTTCGTAAACTGTCTGTTGACCAATATCTTCTTGGTCAGGGCAGCCACAAATACTGTTCAGCTCCTTAGACTTAGATTTTTCAAGAAAATCGCGTTGTTGGAAGCCTTCTCCCCACTTGTTGGTAAACGGATCCTTTTGACAATCCTCTACCATCTCATCCTCCTTTGAATGATATGAATCATAAATCGGAGGAGGTTCTTGATCTTGTTCTCCAGGTGAAGGATGTTTATTGTAAACTGGAGCCTCTTTGCTGACCTCCTAGTGGGCCTCCTCTTCTTATGCAGCTTCCCATGACTAGGAGCATTGCGGCTCTGCATCACTTGACTCTCCATCAGAGTTTTATTCATCATAGGAAGGAGAAACATCAAATTTCACTGAATAAGACCTCTGAGGGTTTATTTGCAACTCGATGATGTTTCCTTCTTCTCTTTCTTGTTCATTGGGTGATGCTTCTTGATGCGAGTAGATGTTTTTTTGGAGCGGAGCTCCACAAACATCTTCAGTAGGGTCATCAACCTCGGGAATATTTTCAACATTAAAATGTGCACAACAATCTTCAAACATAGCATTCTGTGGATATAATCTTTTGCAATAATGATGGAATGCTATATGAAAACATTTTAATAAAGATATGTTGACACGAGGTATTGTTCTATACCAAATTCTAAAATCATCTTCTAAAGAGTACATGAACAATTTCATTCACACATCTTCGAAAATAATACCCTGTTGTTCCATGCATTCATGGAACTCCTTAGGGTGCTGATCTGCCCTTATAGCTGTGTTTCCACTGAATCTAAGAAAATAGGTACCCCATTCATGAAACAAAGGGACATGATTGGGATAACCAGCAATAGAAGAAAAATTCAGTGGGGAAAATCGGTTGGCCAGGAATGCAGGAATAGCCATTTTGAAAACCTTCCTAGGTGAGTGATTTCAGTATAAAAGATAGGGAAACTTTTCGGCTGCTTAGCATTGGAGTGAGTATGAGGCTGCTTGAAAACCAGGGCAATCAATTAGAGATATGGACAGTGGAGTCGCCAGGATGTTTACCAAAAATTGAAACAATGGAGTTTCCAAGGTGAGAGATCTTCAACCTACACTTCCCTTGCTCACCTAACAGAGGGGATGTAAAAATTTGTCATACCCAGGGAAAAATATTCTAATCCGTTCCCCAACAATGGTGCCAGAAAGATGTTGTCGCTTTTAACGGCACCCGCAGCAACACGAGTGCTTCGGGAGACATAGGAAGCTTCCTAGAGACAGCCTCTAGGTTGATTGTAGACCAGTGCCTAGGACATCTCAAGGAGAGGAGTGCTTTGGAAGATTATGAGTGAGGGGTTTCGGCAACACTCCAATTGTCACGTAACTTAAAAAAGGGATAAAGGGGGTTTGGTTCAATCGGCCTCCATGAAGGTAAACTCAAGCCAATACATGGATCCAAATGTTCAGGGGATAAAATGGGCCAACCTCAAAGAGAAAAGTCTAGTTCTGGTGGTTGACGCACAACAATAGGCAGCTTAATATTACAATTATAGTAAAGGTGGAGAGAATGAGAGAAAGGAGGGAATTCGATGCATAGGGCTGCCAATAGAATCCTAAGCAACAATGTTCCAGTAGAAATATGGAAGAGGGAGGAGATGAAAGAGCTACAGGAGTGGAGCGCTAGTTAGGGTTCCAGGCCATATACTCATGGGCACATTTGTATCCAAAAGCTCAAGAAAATATTTGCATATTAAAGGTAATTAAGTAAATCTGTAACTAACACAGGTATTGTTACTACTTGGTAACAAATATATGATCATGAACAAGGGACTAAACAAACAGCTTCATCACACTATTTTAGAGATAAAAAAACATGTATGGAATGAGATTACAGAGGGGAAAACATACTGTGTGTCGCTCTGATAGGAATCAATAGAATAGTTCATTAATCCTCGAGTCCCAATTCTTGGTCCATTACATTCAGCGTGTGTATCGTTCAAGTCCCTCATGAACAAGCATTTAGAACCAAAATGGAACCATAGAATTTGGACCACTGCGGGTGTAGAATTCCAGAACCTCTAGTAAGCGTTTCTCCCCCTTATTTATACAGAGAAGGGGGGTTTTGAATCCACATTTACAAAATATCTCAGCTCAGGGCTAGTTGTCAGATTGATTAGCTGCCTAAAATGATTTCCAAGGATTTGATTCCTTTCTTGAAAACCAACAGAAATAACAGAATAAAGAAAACGAAAAGATGATGGAGGAAGTATCGTCCTGTGGTTCCTGTGAAGGCCCTTGGTCAAGCCATGTCTCTGCCATGATGTGCCTTTCCTGCTGCTTCGCTGGTTCCCATTGCTTTCGCCTTAATTGCCCAACTTCCCCACTCTCTGAAGTTGATAGCAATCGATTGTGGTTGCCTGTTACAGAGTAAAAGTGGAGGTTGCCTTGGCAATCCTTCACTGTGTATTTGAGTGGAGCTCCATGTTGAGCCATTAATCTTCCAAGGGCCTCATATCGCTCTCCATGTTGGGTTTCTTGTTGCGGCAGTTTACAGAGGATTAGCCCATATCGCTCTCCAACTGCTACATGCCTTCATTTAATACCTCAATTTCCGTCCCATATGCCGAAAAATACCCTCGCCATCCCACTAACTGGAAGCGAAACATACATTTTAATTTTTTTTGATCTGTGTCGTTGATCCTTGTCGATTCAATCTGGGCTATTGATCCTAACCTGTTGGTATTGCAATCGCAACACAGGGGAGGGCTTTTACCATATTCCATAATGTTTTGCCCACGAGCTAGACCCGAAACTGTAACAAACTGCAATATATAAAATATCGCATCCATCACAATCCCAAGTCGGAAGGGACTTCGGCGGAGGAGGAACTTGTGACTTGAGCAATCCCTGATTGCGATATTGCAATCGATGAGGGGAGGAGTTATCACAATCGATGAGGGGAGAGAAAACTTTATTGTGGTAAGCGGGAAATTTTGCGATATGCGATACCGCAATCGCAAAAGGGAAAGGGAGATGAGCGGTTATGTATCACAGAAAGGAAAAGCTCCGATTGCGATTTGCAATGCGCTCCCGAACCTCTGATATGCTCTTCTCCTTCATTTCAAAGGCAACAAAACCCCTGAACTTCAACAGGCCATATCTTCTGATCCAGAAATCCATTTTCGGAGTTCCATATACCATTGGAAAGCTCGTTCTGAGCACTATTCAATGGAAAGGGGCCGATTTAGCTTTGAGTGATTCTGCGGCTTGGGAGACGGCTTCAAACTTCATTGTTTTCTTCACCTTATTCACAGCTGAAAACACATTTAGCAATGAGTGACAACAAAGCTCCCCAAATTTCATGAGATTCCGACAGTGGGATCTTGAGATATCGCAAGACGTAGCTCGAAGACCGATCCTTGTCCTTGGTTTCCCTTTGGCTAGTAGCCTTATTGGGATCCTTGCATTGCCTTTCATTGAAAATTCATTTTGTGATCCCTTTCTCCTCCTTAATTAGGTCAAGCATATCATTGGTTGCTAAATCCTATCCCCTTGACCTAACCTTGGGTTCACTTGGTCCTCTTTGGTCCCCTTTGGTCCCATACATTATTAAGGTTAATCCTTCAAAGATCACTTGGAACCCAAGTTTCCACAAGAATTTTAGGGCCTAGGGATCTCCTTATTAAAGAAACATACTCAAAGCCTACCCTTGAAATTCTCCTTAAGCCCTTCCTTGAAAGCCTTCCATCTTGCCTTCCAAGGCAAGCAAGCCACCATCTTGAGCCTCTCTTGTGAATAGGCTTCTAGGATCACCCCTCGTCCTATCTTTAATTTGTTATTATCCGCGATCCTTATTATATCAGGGCTCCTCCCATCGGTGAAAGTCCGTAAAGAGTAGTGAGCTTTAGTTGAGGTGACTGTGGGCTATTGCTCCATTGTTGCCCTTGACCTAGCAATTGTCCCTCTAGGATCCCCCTTTAGGATCCCTGCTAGTTTGAGCGATAACAAGCCGAAAAGGGTAACTCATGCCTCCACAATTTCTGCCTCAATTACATCTATACACTCAGGGTGTGGACTCCCATTAGTTAGTCCTCTGACCATGGCACTTGGCCATGAAGCCCTTCCCCTCCATTGCTTCCTACTCTCACTGACACCTATGGATTTAAGGGCTGACCTTGTAAATGCCACCTCCTCTTGCGGGCTGGAAGCACCTAATACAGTTAAGTACTCTGCCACTCATATAAAGGTAGGGAATATTTTTACGGGACTTGGTTTAGTTAGATATTTGAAGGTCATCCTGGTTTGAAATATTAATATGCCCTTGACACTTAAGTATGGTCCACTTAGATACATTTATGATCTTTGTCTCTAATGAACAGTTTCTTTCTCCTGATTTTTAGTTGGTTTTGCCAGGTGGTCTAGAGCAGTAGAGGCCTTGAGAGCACCCTATTCCACATGTTGTCAGGCCATACATTAGCTTCACCTTGGGGTAGTGTATCTCTATATCACAAGCTGAGGTATCATTTGAGGAGGACTATGTCATTTATATATTCCGGTTGGCAGTTCTTTCATACCAAGTTCCTTTATCATCTCAACATTTCTTTGCCTTTCTTAATATGTATGATGGCTCGTCTAAGTTATTCATGCTGTAAGTGATCACAAATATTACTATTACAATCTAAGATATAGTCAAATGTGGAAACTTTTGTGATTATCATAACAACAAATTGCACTGCATTTATTCTTAAGTTAAAGTCTGTTTGAGGCCCTGAGGCATATGTGCACATGGGTTGGAGAAATGAATATATACATATATACAGTCACATCTACGACAGCCCAAAATTTTCCAGTGCCGGTAGTGATATGCTTCTCGGTGAATGGTGTCAATTGGGAGGATTAAATGGTAACCCAAGTAGATGTTTGAAGTTTGGTTGCCAAGAATTGCCATTGTGTATTTGCTCAAACCAGAACCTCAGTGATTGTTTCATTACATTTTATGAAGCTGGTCACTGCAAAACCTCATTAAAACCATAGGGAGCTTGAAATTTTCAAATTTATTAGCTCATGAATGAGTCACTGAGGCAGCGTGCAACACTTAGCGTTGACCCTCTTGTTGTAAGAAATTTGATAAGGAGAATTTTCGGAGGGTTCAAATCTAGAAAAGATGAGGAGTCAAATAAAGTGTAGTCTCTAGAACCCCAAAGAAGAGCAGAAATCAAATGAGAAGAGAGCGGACCTGTTTTACATGTCAGGGAGTGTGGACATTGGATCACAAATGTAAAATTAGAGGGGACAAAGAAGTAGGCGAGACTGCTAAAATTGAAGTAGAGCTGGCAAGTAACTCAAGTCAATTGATTATGAGGAAGATTGAAGGGTCCTTAGTTGAACAAGAGTCTACTATAGAGGAGTCCATTGGTTCTCCTAAACCATCATATGGAAATGTTGACAGCAGCCTTGATGTGCATCCATGTTTAATGGGTGAATGTGACGCATAGTAGATTGTCCTTGTGAGGGGAGGAGACGTTCAAAGAGATGAGTTATCAGTGAGGATTTGGCATGGAGAGCGCATAGAGGAGCATGAGTCAGATCAAGAGGAGATTCCTTTTGACTTTCAAGATGAGAATTCTTCTTCTATAGTTGAGTCCTTGGCAACCTCTGAGGAGCATGAGTAGTCAGGGGAGGTTGTTGACAACGGCTCAGCGATGCGGTCATGTTTGGTGGAGGAGATTGATGAGCAACAACTTGTACTCATTCCGCATGTGCAACCCACAGTCGAGCACAAGATGTGTGATGGGCAATTTTTGGAGAGTGAGGTAGTAGCTTATGTTGAGTCCATGATGGAGGAGGACAAGCAAACATCCTTGGGGCCAACCATTGACGAGGAGTGGATAGATGTACAAGAAACTAGCATGATGTTAGTATGTGTAGACACTTGTCAAAGGAGGTGTTGAAGCTTGGCATAGTAGTTTTGTAGGAGGCTAGTAGACGGGAGGAGCATAGAGTTTATTATCAGAGAAGTGAGGAGTTGTTAGAGATGGTTGTGCATCCATCTTTGGGCCTACCCGTTGATGCGTTGTAGATAGGTGCAATGACAGTTGGTAGAGCTGTAGTATTTCCAGGTCGCAACTCTCTCGAGGAGTACATAGACAGGGCTTGTAGCACATCTTGCCCATTTTTGCCTATTATAGAGAGAGGGGCAGGTTTCCTTAGACAGACCTTGTGGATTGACCAGATAGAGCATCTTGAGTTGAACAGGGACCCATATCAACCTAGTAGACTTATTGCTTACAAAGGTGTCCGCGCATTGGATTAGTGAGAGATCATGAGCTGGTACCCTTTTGATGGAGTATCTTTGAGCATTGCACTGTAGGAGCCTTTAGAGGTGAAGGATACTACATGTTTCAGTTGGTAGCAGGATGTAGGTTGGCCACACATCAGTGTTTCAACGCAACATCAACATGGTGAGATTGACCTTGGTCTATGCCAAGGGTTGGATTGGAGAGAGGTGATGAGTTGGTATTCGCTTTATGGAGTAGAAACTATAGCCGAAGACAGAGCACAGTCCGAGCCATTGGGATCCAGGCATTGAGGGGTCCGTTCATGGTGGGTTGATACAGAGGCAGAGCATCACCTAGTGGTTCGTATGGGATCCGGGCATTGGATTCCAGTGGTGTTGGGCCACCTGATTGGTCCATAGATTTGGTTTGCTTGAGGGAAAACAATCTTGGGGCAGGAGGACTTGTAATGTCCCTTTGTTTGGTGTTCCTCATCACATGTTTAGGATGGACTTTCAGGGCTGGGGCAGACCTGTCACAGGTGCAAATTTACTTGGTCAGCGGGCCCAAGGATTTTTGGAGGTGCTTCATGGGGTTTTGAGGAGTTTTTATGAGGTCCAATGGCATTTGCTTGATATATTCCATCATCCGCATAGTTTGCCTTTTGTTTTGTTGCATTCTGACAACGTTTAAAAAATAGCATTATTATGGTGCCTAAATTAATTATGCTCGAGGTGGCGTTCCGAGAAGATTCTTTGATGGAACACCTCAGTGTAATAGCTCGTTGGAACCAGAATGAGAAGATCTATAGAATGGGATGCTGAGAAGTGACTTTTAGTGGCAGGAAAGAGTATGGTGGGCAATTTACCATTTTCCTTAATTAAAAATTACTTTAATTAGTCATTTAATTAAGGAAAAAAATTAATTGGAGGAAATGGGCCAAAAGTGACAAGTGAAATAAAATAAAATTAAAAGGTCACTTAAGATAAAGTCAATGGAGGAGCTTCTAGAATAATAATAAAATAATAAAATAAGATGCTTCTAGAGGCTTGGAAATCTACCCATCAGATCTATAAAAGAGGAAGAGGAGGTCATTTGGAGACATCTTGGATTTGATATTGCTTCTTGTATGATTGACAAAGAGCCACGTCATCCTACTCAGCCAGGTAGGATTGACACAGTTGGCCAGAGGAGTGACTTAGCTTTTGTTGGGATTGTGCAGAGCTGGAAGGCTCAATTTCTTCAGTTTCCGGGGCCTAGGGAGCTGTGGGCAGATTGTGGATTGGGAAGCTGGTGGGGTGCTATTTCTGTCAAAGCAGAACAGTACCTAACGAGACAGAACCAAGGTAGAGGGAGTCGCTACTTTGACGGATTTCTAGCCAAGAAATCCAGATCAGAGTTGCAGTTTCAAAGAGGATTGGAGAGGAGCGGTTTGACATTTGGTGGGAAGATTCCCAACAGAGAAATCAGGACTTAGAGGGAGATTTCCAGGAGGGAAGTCGAAACTTAGAGGGAGTCCAGAAGAGGAGTGGATATGGCAGTGAACAGACTGAGGGATCAAGACAGGTTGGATAGGGTTTCCAACTTTGTCATCTGGAAGCCCAGGACCCTGGCAGTCTTGGATAGACATCGCATCAAGGGCTTCGCCTTGAGCACTGTAGCTACCCCAGTCAACCCAGATGATAATGAGAAGTATGAGGATGCAATGGTGAGGGCAAAGTTTATAATCCTTGACAGGGTCAAGGATCATGTCATACCACATATTGCTAAAAAGAACATAGCAAAGGAGATGTGGGATACTTTGACAACCTTGTATCAGGTCACTTCCGTGCAGCGGAAGATGCTATTAGAGAATCAACTGCGGTCATATCAGATGCAAAAGGGGGAGCCGATAGATATATACCTCTTCAGATTGAAGGAGATTTGTGACCAACTTACTTTCATAGGGGCCACGCCGGACCAGGAGTTCATGGTGTGGACCGCCCTGAATGTAGTCTCCGAGGAGTGGGAGACATTTGTCCAAGGCATTTTGGGCAGAGCTACTCTTCTAAGATGGGAAGAGATGTGGGTAGCTCTTCGCCAAGAAGAAATTAGACAGTTGACCAAGGCAGAGAGTAGTGGGAAGGGAAGTCGAATGAAGAAAGAGGAGGAGGAGGATGCGGCTCTGGTATCTGTGGGACAACAAGGAAAGAGGAAGAAGAAGGATATCTCCAAGGTGAAGTGCTTCCATTGGGGAGTTGGGTCATTATGCATCCCAGTGTCCTAGGAAGAAGAACAAGGGAGAGGCTTCTGACTCCAAGGCAGCTCTGACTAAGGCAGAGAAAGAAGTTGAGACTGATGAGGACTGTGCCATGAGTGCTCATGCACCTCTAGAGAAGAGGTGTGGAGATATAGAGCTGTAGTCGAGAAGAATACAAAAGGGGGGCAGGATCCTTGAGGTGCCCAAACTCTTGGATCATATTCGGCTACGGGAGCCCTTAATGACAATAGCAGGATGACAAATGTTGGGTAGAAGAAAGATGCGATGGAGCGACAAGGTAATGCTAGAGTGCAGAGGTCTATAGCAGTGCAGTGGAGGTTGCAATCGTGCGAGAGGCACACAGGGGTTTGCAGTAGCACAAAGGCAGTAGAGGGAGCACATGATAGCAGCAGAGGTAGCCTCCACATTAGGAGGCTTCTAGACTGACAAGGATGTTAGAATTTTGGGTAGATCAGTTACTTACTTCTCGGTAACTGACTTGCAGTGCAGTAGTTAGTAGTGGCAGTGCTAGGGGCAGCATATTGAGTGGGAGATGAGGTTTAGATGTAGCAGTGGTCGTGGCAGTGTCATGGGCAGCAGTATAGGAAGCAGCAGTGCAGATGATGTGGGGCAGCAGGCCAAGCATTAGCACAGGTACCGATGTAGAAGGATCAGTGTGATGTTCAGTAGTGAAGCATTACTAGAGCATATTCCTCGCTAAGAGGGAGTGTTGATTTGTGGTAGCATCGAATGTTCTCTAGCCATGAAAATTGGTGGAGAGGCTAATAAGGCACATAAGATCTCTAAGGCCTATAAATGGTTTGGGGAAATTCCACTTGGTTGGAGAGATATTAAAATAATTAATATTTTTAATGAGTTCCTAAGTCTAAACTTAGGAAAATTAAAATACTAATGGGTATTAATATAGAACTGGGTGAGAATTTTCTAAAGGACATGGATGAAGCCAAATCTAATCTTAGCCGTTGATTAGGGACTTAATCTCGGCCATTGAAGACTCAACAGGAAAAGTATAAGAGGAGGCTTGAGGGTCAGTTGGAGACACACCAAGATTGATCAGTCAGTTCGATTTTCTGGAGTGGGGCTTGTTGAGAAAATTCGAACTAGTGGTCTATTGCAGCTAGGGGCAGTGAGTACATAGCAAAGAGGCAGGGATAGTGCCATAGGGTCAATGTAGTGACCAAAGAGGCTGATGCAGAGGCAGCTAGAGCTAGGGAGAGGCAGTTAGAGCTACACAGAGGCAGCTGGGGACTGTGAAGAGGCTGAGGGGCTTGCGTGGATTACGCAGAAGGCCAGAGAATTGACGTAGAGAGCTAGGAGGCTGACGCAGAGGGTTCAGGAGCTACGCTGAGGTTAGCAGGGCTGACGCAGAGCCAAGAAGAACCGCTGGAAGGATTTTCGTAGGGCAGACTAGAGCTGAGAGGCTAAATATGTGTCTTCGAGAAGAAGTATTATTGTCGTGTAATAATCTTTGTTGGGTGAGCCATTTCTGGCACCCTAGTTGTACTCAAGAATCTACATAATAATAAAACCCTCAGAACTGCCGCACCGGTTTTCCCGCATTGGGTTTTTCCGGGGACGATTGTCCAAAAATAACGGTGTCCCTTGTGTGTTTGTTCTAGTATTTCAGTTGTTGATCTGTGTATGAGTTAACGCCGAATATATGTTTATTTTCAGTGTTTATATCTATAAATAACTTGTTAATGTAATAAACAAGTAGGAGAATTTAAACCAGAAGATACAATAGGGATTTCTAATGGGTTAGACTTAGAAATTTCAACGTGCATTAGCGTTGCAATGTGATCAATTGTTGAATTGGGGAATTGAGAGTACATTGTTGGGGAAATATTATTGTGTAGCCGCCGTGGTGGAAGAAAATCAATAATTCGTTGTGCATAATTTCCGTCGATTTGGAGCATTCGACATTTCCTGCAAAGTTTGTTCGAGCCTAGTGTTGTGATCGTGTTGCTTTTCTAGTTGCAGATCAGGGGAGGTCTGAGATTCGTCGGGCAAAGTTTTATCTACATATCAATCCCTTCTTGGCAGAGTTAGAGATGAGGCCGTTTTGATCAATTTGTGGGCTCTGTCAAAATTCATTGGCCACATCAAACTTTCTTTGAGGAACGTTCAAACGAATAAAGTGCGACGACTATCTTTGTAATGACCATGAATTCTTATGAAGGGTGCTGTTTTTTTTTTGGGGGGGCCAAACTATAGAGGTAGAGGTGCAGTGAGTAAATTATAGAAGTGGAGCCAGATTATTGTGTGGCCTGTTGACTACTGGAGTAGCAGCTGATGATTATGTGAAGACTCCATGCCCAAGGATGATCTAGAGGACACTTGTACCATCAGATGTCATCAGTCAACAGAGTTTTTTAACTCTCCTTCTATCTTCTCATCATCTTTCTTCTTTGTACCCAGATTCCACACCCTACGGGGAATTGTAATAAGTGATGCTAGTATGATGTTTCTTGAATTTGTAATAGGCCTAGGATGTGGGACTCGATCAGCAAACGAGTACACCTTGGAGTGTTTTTTTTATCCGGTTAATTATCCCTTCTTTTCCCTTCTTTTTCAGAGGCGGATAATTCTCTGGATTTTTTCACTTGTGCACACCACAAAGCCAAGTTAACGGTTTGAAGATTAAGCCCCTGACACATCTTAGTGTCTAGGGTCGATGTATATTACCATACTAGATCACACGAAAAGTTTCGTGGAATTGGCTAGGTCTAAGTAGGATTTTTTAATAGTTAAAAATTTCCCGCAAAACGGGATTTTTTAATTATTTTTTATATAAAGGCATAAATAAGTGGCATTAGGAGATGCCTGGGGCGTATGACCAGTCAAAATTCATCCTCAGAGGCCCAACATTCTCCTAGAGCCTACTTTGGGGGTCAAAAAATGACTCAGAGTCCCCCAAAAGGCGTTTTTTCCGGTGACAGTGGCAAAAATGAAGAAAAAATTCAAAAAAATGAAAATTGGAAAAATTTATAAATTTTTCCAAAGTCAAAATAAGTCAAATTTTGACATGGAAGTCAAGCAGAGAATCAAGGGTGATGTGGCAAGCAGTGTGGGCCCCACCACATAAGTTTCAACTCAAAGTCAAAGAAAGTCAAAGCAAGTCAACAGACAGTCAAACTGGGCCCACTTTGAGTTCATGAGGCAATGAAATTTTCAAAGTATAATTTTGATTTAATTTAAAAGTTGAGAAATTATGTAAACTAAGTTAAAGTGGGACCCCACCTCAAGCCCACCATGAAATACGTTTTATTCAGCCAGCCAAAAGAATTCCGTACGGCAGTGTAACGGTGGGCAGTGAAATGTAACGTGGGCCCAGTCAAAGGTCACAACAGCAAGTTAACTCAGCCCACTCAGCATGATTACGTGGGAGCATATTTACGCAGGCAAAAACAACAAGTACGTGGGTTCAACCAGCATTACGGTGGGCAGTTATACACGCAAATTTGGAGGCATATCACTCAGCGTAACACACAGCATCTACGTGGGCATGTTCAACAGTTAGAACAGCAGTATCAACAGCAGTATTTAACGTGGCAAAGGTCAGTAAATCATACACAGTAGTTTGCAGTTACGTTGGGCAGTCTCACGTGGGCCCAGTTACGTGGTTCAACTCAGCATTACGTGGATACCTCAGCGTATTACACAGCAAGTTTACGCTCAGCCAATCAGCAACAGGTATATACGCAAGTTAACTCATGTTCAATCAGCTAGTTATATTCCAGTAAATTGGCATTCTACAGCAGTTATCACAGGCAGTCCCAGCAGTTTACAAAGCCAGTCGTACGCATATATTCCAACTGTTCAAAGGGAAATTAACTCAGTGATTTACAAACACATGTTCAGTGAACAGCAGTCTAAAGAGCAGTTATCTCCAGTAATGAAGCCAGTAACTCAGCCACTTGTCATTGACTTGAAGCATTGAGATCTTCACCATTGTGCCATTTGTCATTGGAATTTGCCTTGGGATCATCTCCCATTTTCCTATTTATATGAGCCTTGGGCTCTTATTGTATAAAGATAGAACAAGCTATTGGGCGGGCGGAGACTCTGCCATATTTTGTACTAAGTTTTCACATAAATAAATAAAAGTCTTTGGGGTTACTAGCTTCTCTTGTGGTGCATGCTTTGGTACATGAGGTATACCTGTGTCATTTGATATTCATTTGATTTTCATTTGCTATCTAGTTTTTTTTCATTTTGCCTGAAGGCACTATTGTCTAGGGAGGAGAGATTTGCAGCTATCTCAAATCTCCCCTGGGCTTGGTATATTTTGTACACTTATTGTAGCTTGTCCATTCTCGGTTGAAAGACAAGCTCAACTTGGTCTCTATATGCCAAGTCTCTTTTTGCACTAACAATTCGTTTGCAAGTGTTTTCTGTGTTTTCAAGGGATAGGTTGCCAGCTCTATTGGAGGCGAGGACTTCTTCGGCGGGAATAGTCACCTCCAACGATATCGAAGGTCTCACATGCTGTTCAAGCCAGCAATCGCACAAGACATCAAAAAGATTTACTTAAGAGGGAGTTTC
>APFE030372755.1:267881-331531 GCA_000404065.3 Pinus taeda
ATGTGGGACTCGATCAGCAAAAAAGTAGACCTTGGAGTGTTTTTTTTATCCGGTTAATTATCCCTTCTTTTTCAGAGGCGGATAATTCTCTGGATTTTTTCACTCATTTTTACCCCAAAGCTGAGGTGACGGTTTGAAGATTGAGCCTTTGACGCATCTTAGTGTCTAGGGTCGATGTATATTACCATACTAGATCACACGAAAAGTTTCGTGGAATTTGGCTAAGTCTAAGTAGGATTTTTTAATAGTTAAAAATTTCCCGCAAAACGGGATTTTTTAATTATTTTTTATGTAAAGGCATAAATAAGTGGCCTTAGGAGATGTCTGGGGCATATGACCAGTCGAAATTCATCCTCAGAGGCCCAGCATTCTCCTAGAGCCTACTTTGGGGGTCAAAAAATCACTCAGAGTCCCCCAAAAGGCGATTTTTCAAGTGACAATGGCAAAGATGAAGAAAAAATTAAAAAAAAATCAATAATTGGAAAAATTTATAAATTTTTCCAAAGTCAAAATAAGTCAAATTTTGACATGGAAGTCAAGCAGAGGATCAAGGGTAATGTGGCAAGCAATGTGGGGCCCACCACATAAAGTTTCAGGCCAAAGTCAAAGAAAGTCAAAAAAAGTCAAAGTCAAGTCAAAGTCAACAGGCAGTTATTACTTTGATTTAATTTTTTGAGGTTGAAATATTATGAGGTGAAAGTATAAAAGTTAAATGAGTGGGAGGGGGCCCACCTCATCTCCAAAAAGAATATACGTAGCTCAGCCATCAAAAAAGCACATGCTCATTTCATACGTATTACTCATGCTCATTTTTAAAAAGTCCGTACACGTTTTATTCAGCCAGCAAATAAAAATTCCGTACGCAGGCCATACGGCAGTCTCAGCACATAAGGTATGTGGGCCAGGTCAGCAAGGGTATTAACGTGGACAATCATATGCATGAATATCTCAGTGTTTACGGTGGGCAGCCAACTCAGCAAGTCAACGCAAGTTTGCATAGGCATTTAACGCAGTTATATCACAGCCATCTACGTTGACATTCCAGTTTACGGTGGTTGAACAACAGTTCTGGCACAGTTCACGTGGGCAGCAAAGTTCAACGCAGGTCAGCCAGTCACGTGGGCCCAGTTTAACAGCAGTTTAAACACAGCAATGTTTACATGAACAACAAAGGTAATACACATATTTAAAACAACGAGTTTAAGTGGGACAGCAGCTTAACATTGATATCTGAATAGCAAGTATACACACGCAGTCCCAACAGTCCAAAGGCAGCCAATACATGCACATGTTTATATCAGCAGTTATCTTTAGCAATCAAACAGTCATAGCAGCCACTTGGAAATTCTTGCTACATTGGGATCTTCACCTGATTGCTACTTGTCATTGGAATTTGCCTTGGGATTGTCTCCCATTTTCCTATTTATATGAGCCTTGGGCTCTTATTGTAACAAGATAGAACAAGCTATTGGGTGGGCGGAGACTCTGCCAGATTTTGTACTCAGTTTTCATATAAATAAATAAAAGTCTTTGGGGTTACTAGCTTCTCTTGTGGTGCATGCTTTGGTACATGAGGTATACCTGTGTCGTTTGGTATTCATTTGATTTTCATTTGCTATCTAGTTGTTTTTCATTTTGCCTGAAGGCACTATTGTCTAGGGAGGAGAGATTTGCAGCTATCTCAAATCTCCTCTGGGCTTGGTATATTTTGTAAACTTGTTGTAGCTTGTCCATTCTCGGTTGAATGACAAGCTCAACTTGGTCTCTATATGCCAAGTCTCTTTTTGCACTAACAATTCGTTTGCAAGTGTTTTCTGTGTTTTCAAGGGATAGGTTGCCAGCTCTATTGGAGTGCGAGGACTTCTTCGGCGGGAATAGTCAACTCCAAGGATATCAAGGGTCCCACAAGTTGTTCAAGCCAGCAATCTCATAAGACATCAAAAAGATTTATTTCAGGGGGAGTTTCCTGAAGCCCTTGCTTGTTTTCTATTTTGAAAAGTTATCACAAATTTTCTCCTTTCATTTAAAAGCATTTGTTTTCATTCTGAGCATAAAAAGAAATACAAATAAAAATCTTTTCATTTCTGAAAGAGCAACTCTTTGAAGGCACTGGTCATTTATGTGTTTCACGCTTATTGTATGGTTAATGGCTATTGCTTATATCATGTTTTGCTTATGACAAATGATTGTTGTTCACGTTTCACGTTTCTATATTATTTAACAAGTAATCATCTTATAATGATCTCTCAAGGCACTGGTCTGCTAACTAATCAAATCATTTTAGTGCTTATCTTAATCATGTCTCGTGTCTCCCAACCAACTGGTCGACAGTTGGTCTTCATCATCTCTCAGGGTCTACCCCCCTTAGCCGCGGGAGACAGGCTTAAATGGAGGGATCGAGGATCAGAGTGACAGCCCCCGGTCTGAGTGTTGTCGTGCCGATCTACGCGACAATAGGTACCATGACTGAGACCCTCAAAAATTCCGAGATATAATGCTCCGGATGCCCTATATGTCTGAGCTAGGTCAACTCCCTGAAGTGAGCCTCTGGATCCCTCTGATCAAAGCGCTCCACTACTATCTGCTTGAAGTCCTCATACGAGG
Organism: Pinus taeda; assembly: GCA_000404065.3. Lineage (NCBI taxonomy): Eukaryota > Viridiplantae > Streptophyta > Pinopsida > Pinales > Pinaceae > Pinus > Pinus taeda. The sequence continues at coordinate 270,486 of APFE030372755.1, forward strand.
TCACGCTGGCATGCCCCAGAGTGGACAAACCACGAAACCACCAATCGTGTGCCTCCCCCTCTAGGTGCAATGTGGCCATGTTGATGGCCACTACCTCTGTCATCCTGTTGAGCACGAACTATGTGTCCAGCTTTTCTACCCAAGCATGTGTTGTGAACTTGGTAGTGCCATCATAGGTAGGAAAATACATTTTCCTAATAGAACGATCTAGCTGATAGTTTTGCGTGCCATGGCCTCCATATCCCTTCCCTCTCTCATTCTGTTTGAAATGCCAAAAATCTCTAAAAGATAGAACCTCTTTGAAATCAGCTCCCATGGATTGCCACTCCCTGAAATGCTCTCCCATCAGAGATGGATTCTTTCCTCCACTCATTTCACCCTGCGCCAAAGGTAGGAAAGAAGGTAGAGTAGATCGAGTTAGCTCACTCAAAGATGAACACTGCGGAGTAACTGAAAGATGATCAAGTTGTTGACAGGCCCTTGAGGTCTCTCCGAATACAAACTCCCGGTGAATGCTCCGCTCCTGATTCTACATCTTAATCTCATCTAGCATTTCCTTTTGCCCCTTTGCCAGATCACTCAAGACCTTCAAGACGTTGTTGAAGGCCATTTCCTCCCTACTCTTGGGCTCTCCCATATCTTCTGCTACAACTTTCTTCCCACGATCCTCTGAGTTTGGAGTAATTGCCAACTATCTTTCCCTGCTCCGGCACCTCTGCCTCCCATAAGTAATGTTTTGTCGGTCCTCCTCACTCATAGGAAAATTTCACATCACTGACCCTGAATCTAAGCTCTGATACAACTGTAATGTTCCAAACTTAAACAAATAGTGATATGCAAAAGAAAAATCAATTTACAACACAGAAAATTGAAACAACCAACAAATGCACATAAAACTCCAAAAGTGAGAACCAACTAAGCCATTTTATTAAATGAATGGAGCAAGTACAATAGTATGGATAAATTCACTTGGACTTTCCTCAAGGGCAAGTGTGACAAAGTCGAAGTGATAAAACAATAATCACAAGCTGGAAATCACTGCTCCTTTAATGCTCTGCGCTATCCCCAGAAACTACATTGCTGGCTAGAAAGGAACTGCAAGAAACCATGCCTCCGGTGCTCAGAAAATGCTGAAACTTTATCCCCAAGCTCCTTGGCCAAACCACACAAAAACCCAAAAAGGGTTTGGTCTGAATCGAACCTCCCAAATTCAGCCTCCAATATGCCCTACGCCCTCCAAATTTCTCATGATACGACCCGCAAGGAACACCAATGAAATCCTCCTCCCAAGCTCTGGAAATGAAGCAATCTCCTCCACAAATGCTTCCCTTAACTTCTCCGAGAAAGCTCATCCTCAAAGACTGATACTCTACCCTCCACGTGTGCACCAAGTGTTGCTTCTGTGCTGGCCCAGGAAGTGCGAAAGTCGTACTGCAAAGAAGCACTCTCCTCCAGCTACCAAACTCTACAAAATGGCAGCCAACCTCCTATGCTTTCTCTCTGGACAATCTCCCAACCAAACTCCACTACCAAATGCCACAAACAAACTCAGCCTTCTCTTCACTATGTCCTCCAGTAATACGCACCACCTAGAGATGAATGCAACTGCTGGAAACCACAACGAAATCCTCTTCCAAAAGTATGAAGAAAAACCTTCCTAGGGTGGCACTCGAAGTCCCCTGAAGAAAGGATGAGCTCTTCGCTTGAAGAACTCATGCTGAACAACAAGTGACTCGGTAAACAGCTCGAGCAACCAAAGAGAAATCAATATGCCAAAAGATGAATGAAATGAGGAGAGATGCCTTCCTTATATAGATTTCGTGGAGCACTTTTTCCCTCCATTTTCCCTCCATCATGGGTCCCTCATTTAACCAATAATTTCTCCTCCATGCAAATCAAACTAGGGAGTGCGTATTCTCCTAGTGTGGGTGGCCCCCAAGTATACTTAACCACATCAACTAAACCACAACAAAGTAACTTATGCTATGTCTAACTTCCTAATAAAATCGAATGGGCCCCATCACTTCCAAAATTGGCCCCAAAATGTAATAATTAATCATGTTCCAAATTAATTTAGGAAGGAATATGACAGAATGATCTCCCCTTGTGGTAGCCAGCTCATCCCTCAAGTTCGTTGAGTTGTCCAGTATTGCGATGCCCAGGTCCCATGCTAGCCTTAGAAGGGTGCCACCATGTTGTCGCTACGCCACTCTGGCTCTGATTGACTGCCCATTGTGGACACACTGTATCCTCATCCCCTGAAACTTGGTGGCGAAATATCGACGAAGATCAAGCTCATCATGCCCAGATCGCCCATGAGTCAACCCCAAAGTGAGCTAGATCACCCTCTGCCATGACCCACTTATCACAAAATAGGGTGACCTATCAGCCAACTGAATCCCTGGACCCCATAACCAAATTCGCTGCAACGTAGTCCTCATGACTGTTGGAACCCTCCTGTTCCACATCTCTGCTCCCTGCATGTAATCAATGTATAGACTTCGCATATCATGAATCAACCTGGTGTACTCAGAACTTCCATGCGCCTACCATACCACATTACGAAACCTGCAATCCTGCCTCCTGAAAGCATAGATCGATACTTCCTGGAGCCTAAATATCCTCCCACAAGAAAGGTCATCCACCTATTTTATATGTTCCCATGACACCTCTGAGTGACTCGTTCGAAATGTGTCATGAATCCCCTTAAGTGTGAACTCAAGGGTGAAACATATGCTACTGCTACAACAACACATGCACTCCCCAAACCTGTACCTTCTAGCTCTTTCCCTAACCCAATGCCATCGTTGAGGAGTCTCTCCACTAGTGTGTTGAGTCCCCTCCACATATCTCAGTTGAGCTCCCAACCCCTTGCTGCTCATGCCTAGAGTGTCAAGGGACAACAACCAAATCATTTGTGCCTGTAACTGATGTAGAAGAGGGATAGGCATGTGAGTCCTCATGGATACCATCAAGTGTCACTCATCTGTGTCCCTATTGATCCTGGGTGAATTACACCCAAAGGTATGCCCAGTGTCTTTGTCCATAAGTCTCCCTAGAGGCAACACTCCAAGGCCCTATTGTGCAACACCATACGCCTCTGCATACCACCGACATCCTTGTACTCCTCGACATGGCATTGTACATCACGACCTGCCCCTGTACATCGTTGGATACTCCCTATTACTGCTATCCCATCCTGTATCTCCTCCTGTCCTTCTTGTGTCACTGTACTTGACACTCCCCGCAAGTACTCATTGCAATGCGAGTCACTCCTCCTACTCCACAGTGCAAACTAACATGGTACGACACACCACCATGCATCTCCATGCTCCTCTGCATACTATTGCTCCTCGTTGCATAGCCCTGCAAACCACTAGATGCTATGGCCTAAAATTGGGTTTGTACGCATCAATCTGCGTCCCTCTACAAAACACTGGACCCTACAACATAACTCTGTGTAGTCTTATGTACCACATCCCACTGTTGTACCACCTTGTAACACACAGTATCATGCATGTGCCAAATTATCCACCACTCTACTAGTAAACCCTCCATGATGTGGGCTACATCTCCTCATCTACTCTGAAAGACTTGAGCGGCCCAACTCCTCACATGCTAATGGGGATGACCTACTGTGCCTATCCTTAGTAGGTCCCGTGTCCAATATACCAATGAGAGAACACCGTCTCCATGTAATGCCCTGTCTAGTGGCCTATCAATGCCACCTCCTGCCAGAGTAGGCTAATCACCTTGTGACTCCACGCACAACCAATATGCCAAGACAACTCATGAAATTTGTTTGCTCCCCTATCGAACCATCCTTTCACTAGTGTTGTATGGGGCTCTAATGGAGATTTGAAAATGTGTATGTGCCTAAACATCAGATCCATCACGCAACAACTACCATCTCCTACTGGCTCTATGATGTTATGGGAAATCCCACCTGGATCCCAACAACAATCTGGCCCTTGTGTTCCTTTGGTAATCCACGGCCTCCACTGCAATGTGACCATGGATGTATCCAACTACCTAACCTGCTCCATCGAGTATCCACTGTTAGTTTTTGTAGCATTAAATGTCTTCTAGCCACGAAATTTTATGGAGAGGCTATAATACATGAGATCTCCAAAACTCAAAAATCGTTGCTACAAATTCCACCTAGAAATGACTTAATTAGATTACTAGTCAGTTTTTAAATATTTCCAAGTCTAAACATAGGGAATATGACTAATTAATCATAATTACTTAAGTTATGGTGTGAATGTTCTAGAAACTCACATAGATCAACTTCAAGTTAATCCTAGTGATTGATTAAGATCTAATCTTGGTTGTTGAAGTCTCAACAGAGGATTATAAGAAGAAGTCGATGGGGCTTGGAGAAATCACTTGAGAAGTTTGATTTCATGAGTAGGTTGATTTCCTGTGAAGCAGCATTCAGTTGCCGGAGAGAGAGCCAGAGAAATCTAAGCAGTGAGAGAAGGGCAGGGACAGTGAAGCCAAAAGAAGATTTCCTGATCCGGTGAGTGCATTTGCAGAGAGGCAGAGAAGCCACAGTGAGGTTGAGGCAAAGCAGTGCAGTAGCCTCTAGAGGCAAAGTCAAATTGCTGGGGAGAAGCATAATTTCAGTGCCAGAATCTAGGCAGAGGTTCCAGAGGCCAGGAAAGACGTTTTCCCAAACAACAGCTGGTCAGTTGGCTTGAGGAGAAATTGCTCCGAGCTCAAAGAAGCAACAACTCCGCTAGGGTGACGTAGTGACTGCATAGAGGCAATTTGGACGGCTCAATTTGAGCTGAGATCAGTGTCGGGATTTGCCTATATGGAGTGAGGAATTTCTCCTCACTAGATTTTATTGCTAGTATTTCTCTATAGGATTTCAAGTTTCAGCATCCAGTTGTACTCGGATTATTTCACTGCTACTTAATATTAAAACCCTTAGGTGCTACATCGGTTTTCCCAAGTTGGGTATTCCTAGGGACATTTGTCCAAAAATAACTGTTATTTTATGTGTGCTAGTATTTATTCCAGTGTTTATTTCTTACATAGTTTATTTGTGTAGGTTGCAATGTGATTGATTCAGTATTTGTTGTAGCACACAATAAATAAATTGTTAAAAATTAATTTAACAATTAGGAGAATCATTTCCAGTTGCTGCAATAGGATTTGGGTCACCAAATTTTCACATGGTATTAGACGCAGATGATCAGCCAGAGAACTCAATAGCTAAGGAAAGAGTTTCGCTGTTCAGTGTGGGCAGCAGATCAAAACCCTAGAGGCAGCACAGTCACCTTGGCCAAGAGGTTGAATTTCTTGAGGAGAATCAATTTTCTACGAGAGGTGCAAAAAAATTCGATCTCTCCAGATCCAGGGTTTCCAGAGGCTGAGGGAGTAGCTAGTATTTTTTTCACAGAGCAGAACTCTAGTTGGACACAACAGTTTTATAGAAGTTTGCTAGTGCAGAGCTAGCACCGGGAGGAAGAAAAGCACACACTGAGGCAAACGTTTCCTCATAGAACTTCTAGTCTCAAGAAGTTTGAATCCCCTCGCAGATCAACAGTCATTGTGAGAATTTTTTCTCACTCCAAAAGGGAGTGCGAATAGCCTAGCAACGGTTGAGCAGAAGGGAAGAGGAGATTTTCAACATCATCTGAGATGGCCACTATTGGACTACGAGATCAGGATAGGTTGGTCGGTGCCTCCAACTATGTCATCTGGAAGGCAAGAATGTCCTTCCTTCTAGATGAATATGGCCTGAAGCCATATATTGATGTAGTGATAGCTATTCCCCAGGATGCAGATCAACTGAAGGAATATAGAAAAGAAATGGCGAGGGAAAAGAGGTTGATTCTTGACGATGTTCGAGATCACATTGTATCACACATAGTGGGGGAGGGAACGACCAAGGAGATGTGGATACGCTTTCCACGTTGTACCAAGGCACTTCCAAGCAGCGGAAGATGTATTTTGGGGGAGAAGCTAGGATGTACCAAGATGGAGAAAGGGGAATGCATAGACCCCTTCCTCTCCAGGATTCAGGAGATCCAGGATCAGTTGTCAATTGTTGGGGTAGTGCCTCAAGCCACAGAGCTAGTGCAATTGGCACTCAATAGTGTCTCCGAGGAGTGGCAGGTATTCATCCAAAGCATTTTGGGCAGAGAAACCTTGCCAAGGTGGGACAGGATGTTGGCCGATTTGCAACAAGAGAAGTTGAGATGAGACACAATGAAGAGATCCATCAGTTGCAGCAGTAGTGACTTGAAGCAGGTGAAGGAGGAGGAGAATGTGTCCCTCGCATCGAAGGGTCCCAGTCAGGGGCAGGGGGAGCAGCGAAAGGACTTGTCAAAGGTCAAGTGCTTCAAAGGTGGTGAGCTTTGTCACTACAACACCCAATGTCCTCTCAGGAAGAAGAAAAAGGATGAGAAGTAGGACCAGTAGGTAGCCTTAATAGAGATCGATAGGCTTTCCTACAAACTGGAGGAAGACTTCGCCATGTTTGTTGGCATACCCCCAAGAGTGAAATGGGGTCACTTGGCGTGGTAGCCTCAGAGTCCTACTGATGGGCAGGATTCTTGAGGAGGTCCACCTCTTGAATCAATACCTTGCTACAGGGGCCCATAGTATTTTGTAGCGGGATGGATCAATGGCAGTAGCTGCAGTCAAGTTCCAGAGTGACAAATGTAGAGTCTAGTTGCAGTCAGATGTTGGTCAACACATTGTAGAGTCAGCAGTAGTGTAAATGCCTCAGTGACAGTGCAGATACTAGCAACAGTCAGAGACTAAGGTGACATATGCATCATATTGATCACAGTTGATTCAGTATTTAGGATGCTTTGTAGTTGCAGATGTTGCAATTGCAACAACAACAAATGAGAGGGAGTTGCAGTGTAGATGCAGTGTTGGCAACAGTATGGCAGGATTAGAAACAACACAAATGCAACGAATATCAGATTTGTGCAGTAGTTGGTGGGCAGCAATAGCCAAACCTCAGCAACGTAATAAGAGATGATGCAGAAATAGGGTGTTGCTATAGGGGGCAACAACACTAGAACACATTCCTCACTAAGAGGGAGTGTTAGTTTTTGTAGCATTAGATGTGTTCTAGCCACAAAATTTTGTGGAGAGGCTAGAATACATGAGATCTCCAAAACCCATAAATAATTTCTAGAAATTCCGCCTAGAAATGACTTAATTAGGTTATTAGTCAGTTTTTAAATATTTCCTAAGTCTAAACTTAGGGAATATGACTAATTAAGCATAATTAATTAAGTTATGGTGTGAATGTTCTAAAAACTCACACGGATCAACTTCAAGTTAATCCTAGTCATTGATTAAGATCTAATCTTAGCCATTGAAGTCTCAACAAAGGATTATAAGAAGTCGATGAGGCTTGGAGAAATCACTTGAGCAGTTCAATTTCATCAGCAGATCGATTTCCTAAGTTGTAGCATTCAGTTGCTGGAGAGAGAGCCAGAGAAATTGAAGCAGTGAGAGAGGGGCAGGGACAGTGAAGCCAGAGGAAGATTTGCTAATCCAGTGAGTGCATTTGCAGAGAGGCAAAGAAGCCACAGTGAGGCTGACACAAAGCAGCGCAGTAGCCTCTAGAGGCAAAGTCAAATTGTTGGGGAGAAGTAGAACTTCAATGCTAGAAGTTGGGCAGAGGTTTCAAAGGCCAGGAAAGACGTTTTCCTAGACAGCGGCTGGTTAGACAGCTTGAGGAGAAGCTATTCTGAGCTAAGAGCAGAAACAATTGCACTAGGGTGACGCAGCGACTACATAGAGGTAGTTTGGATGACTCAATTTGAGCTAAGGTCAGTGTCAGGATTTGCCTGTGCAGTGAGGAATTTCTCCTCACTAGATTTTCTTGCTAGTATTTTTTTGTAGGATTGCCAGTTTTGGCACCTAATTGTACTCAAATTATTTCACTGCTGCTTAATATTAAAACCTTTAGCTGCTGCACCGATTTTCCCAAGTTGGGTTTTTCCGAGGACATTGTCCGAAAATAATTGTGTTATTTTATGTGTGTGCTAGTATTTCTTCCAGTGTTTATTTCTTCTGTAGTTTATTTGTGTAGGTTGCAGTGTGATTGATTCAGTATTCGTTGTAGCACACAGTAGATAAATTGTTAAAAATTAATTTAACAATTAGGAGAATTATTTCCAATTGTTGCAATAAGATTCGGGTCACCGAATTTTCACACCAACTAAGTGCCTCTCAATATCCAATCCCAAATGAGGGTTCAAATGTACAATCCGCTTTGGAAGGAACAATCCCTCAAAGCTGATGCGGTGTCATGCTCAACTCATGTCGCTCAGTCCTGGTGACCTGGCCATCCCCTCGGGTATGTCTAGACAACTCTACCTCCCTCAATCCAATGCATAAGGGTGGGCTAATAATGTTGTAGATCCTGTTAGTGTGCCTCTGAAGCGAACTACGCTGAAATCCCAACACGTAGCGTCTATGTTGCCCCTCATCAATGGCTAGCCCAAAGGATGGTTGCACATCCTCCTCCATCATGGACTCAACATGAGCCTCCAATTGCTCCTCCATAGACAACCCAACACGCAAGATATGCTCACCAGTCAGCTACAGGTGACTGTCGTTCGGTAACTCTATCATCGATCTGGATGCTCCTCTGTACCTTACGGCTCCTCAACAATGGTGGAGATGTCTCATGGCACCTCATCAACCTGTGGTGCGCTACTATCACCTGAGAATTCAGTCACAACCCTGGATACCTCATCAATGGACACCTCAACAACGGATGACACCTCACCCATAGGTGTATGCTCAATTGTCTCCTTGCTAACCATGGACCCTTCAACTACTCTTTCATCTTATGCGTTAATCCTCCTCATCATTCCTGCATAATTCCACTACATTCGCATTGATTTGTGCATGTATCTTAATTCACAGAACTCCCAAAAACAGAGGGACGCTTGAATGCCATGTCCCAATGATTGATATGCCCTCCAATTTGCTGCCAAAAACTCTGCATCAGTTGCAATCATGTCTTTCGATCTTGATGCATTATCCACAATTTTGGGCATAGTGGATTTGTTGTATAATTGAGAATGGTCCTAATTCCCAATTGTTGTATGAATCAACTATTTCCCCACATCAATGATCATTTGTTGCATCCTAATCACCTCATTCAAGGTTACTCCCATGTTGTTTGATTTTAATCTTTCTTTGGACGTTTTTTTTTTTTTTTGGTCTTGTCATAGAATGAAGGCTTTCCCACAAGCTGAGCCAAGATTATGGCTCTGAGTCCATTGTAATATTACAAAAAGGAAATAGCAGTGATAAACAAATAAAAATACCATACAGCACCAAAATATTTAAACAACAATCAAACACCAACAATTTACACCAGAACTGCACCAAAATTCAACGATTTTATTATATATGGAGAAGAGTAAAATGCATGAAATGTGTGCACTTGGGCTTTCCAAAGAAAGCTAAACAATCCCAAGTGAGAAAGATGCTACCCAAGTGCTGAGGAAAAGATTCTCCTCAATGTTTTGTGCTAACCCTGGAAATTCTATAACAACTGGACAGAAGAAACCCATGTTTGAGCCTCCAAAAGTGCTCAGAAAATTCCGCCAAATTAATCTTGAGCTCTCCACCAAAAACCCAGAAAAACCCATAAGGGTTTGGGAAAATTTTATTGACCACTCGGGACCGAAAATTTAAGCTCGCTTCTCCTAACTGGCTACCAAATAGCCCTATTATTTCAGGGCACCAAAACTCCTCCAAAAATTCTACAAAATTAGGAGCAGACTCCCTGACCCCTAACTGACAAAATCCAGAAAGGAGTTAGGCTAATTTCGACCTCCCAGAATTACCCAATTTTTAGTGCTACACCCTTCCTAACAGAAATTGTGTCCCCCACACTTCAACTGCTAGATTTGGCTCTCACAAAAGCTACAAATTCCAGCCCTGAAAACCTCGACAAATGCTACTCCAACCTAAGGGAATTTTCTGAGAAATTCTCAAACCAAAATACCTGTTTTCTTTGCCCCAAAACAGTGGTACAATTTTGATCCCTACTTCAATCGAACTCGCTGAGAAATGGGCTGAAAGGTACCACAATCTCCAGCAAATTTACCCCCCACTGTGTTCAAAAATTCCTCCTTAGGGTAGCACTCGGAGTCCACCGAAAGAGAGGCTAGAATTCCTGCTTGGAAATTTCTTGTGCTAAATAGCACGGGTTGTCTTGGCTAAGTAGCTCAAGAGAACTAGAGTTGATTTTTAAAAATGATCAAAGATGCCAAATGGAGCCCTCCAATCTCTATTTATAATTGTTGGCCCTATCTCCCTTAGTGGTCCCCACCTTCCACTAATTCGCTCCCCTTGTGGTGCCCACTCTCCACTAAAGTTGTGATTTCCTTTTTTGCTCCTAAGTCCCAATGCCATAATTGCCTCCTCTTCCAAAAATCATTTCTAATGCAGAAAATCAAAATTGGGGATATTACACATCATTATCTTGAATCCTATTGGTTCTTATAAAGTTGATTTTGGTTGTACATTTTTGTTTTGAGACCCATTTTTCCCTCAAAATTTCTCTAATGCAAGTTACTTATTTTGTGGGAGACCAAGGAGGAACTTTTGAAGAGCCTCATTTATTGCGCCAAGAGGCGCTCTACAGCCCAGTATGGGGATAGATCTCACATAAAAACGTAAATGTAAATGTAAATGGATCTCACATAAAAACATAAACGTAAATGTAAACATAAATGTAAATGTAAACAACCCAGTATGGGAGTAGATCTCACATAAAAAATGTAAACATGTAAATGCAAATGTAAACGTAAACGTAATGTTTAACGTTTAAATATCAATCTAATTATTAGTATGTATAAACACAATATAAATTTAAAATATAAAGAGGTTTACCAATACTAAAAAAAGATGTATGGTAAATAAATAAAAATATAAATAAACTAGAGGTATGGTAAATAAATAAAACTTTTTTTATATTTACTCCAGAGGTATGGTAAATAAATAAAAATATAAATAAACTAGAGTTACGGTAAATAAATGAAACCTACTTTTATATTTATTCCATAAACCTCTTTATATTTACGAAAACTCAAAAAATATGTTTTATTTAGGTGAAGCCTATGAGCCAAATACCATGGGACAAATAATTATTAATACCATGGGCCAAATGCCATATTTATAAAAGAGGTATGGTAAATAAATAAATATAAAAGAGGTATGATAAATAAATAAAAATATATCAAATAAAATTAGAAATCAACATCTAATTTTATACCAAGCCTATGGGCCAAATACCATGGTAAATAAAAGAGATATGATATATAAATAAAAATATAATAAACCAGTAGGTATGTGTAAAAAAGATAAAACCAACTTTTTAATATTTACTCCATAAGACCTCTTATACTTATCTAACACCACATGGTTTTTAATTGTAGGTACCTATGGCCAAATTATTATTATACCGATACAAATAAAAACATTATTACCCTAGAATTAATAAGATTATTATTATTATTATTAAATCTAAATAATTCATGTTAATGATATTATAATGATTAATATAATTGAATTTTAATAACTTTGGGTATCCAATATTAAATATTGTTATAGTTATAATATTATATTATATAATATACCAGAATATATTAACTCTAGATATATATGTAAGGGAAGAACAAATACATTGAGTGATAAACATGGAGAGATAGGGGGAGTGACAAGGGAGACATCAAGATAAACTTAAGTATAGGTGAGAGGAGGAATGGAGAGAGAGATAGGGAGATGAGTGAGAGATGTAGAGAAGCATAGGAGAGGGAGACACAAAAATGGAGGGGGGAGAGAGAGAGAAGGAGAGAGGGAGGGAGATAGTGAGAGGACTGGAGGGCAAAGAGAGAGAGAGAGAGATGGGGGAAGAGAGAGGAAGGCAGGACAAGGGAGAGATGGCGAGAGACAGAGTATGTTTAGGGGTGAGATAAAGAGACAAAGAAAGAGAGATAGAGAGAACGGGGGGAGGAGGAGAGGGAGGGATATAGTAACATAGTTGGAGAGAGAGAGAGAGAGAGAGAGAGATGAGGAAAGAGAGAGGATTGGAGGGAGAGAGAGAGAGAGAGACAAGACTTAAGAGAGAGGAGGAGAGAGATGGGGGAAGAGAGAGGATTGGAGGGCAAAAAGAGAGAGTGATGGGGGAAGAGAGAGGGAGGTAGGAGAGAGGGAGGGAAGAAGAAATACATAGAGAGTGAGAAATGGAGAGAGAGAGGAAGTGACAAAGGAGAGATGGAGAGAGTGTATGTTTGGAGGTGAGATAAAGAGACAAAGAAGGAGAGAATGGGGGAGAGAAGGAGAGAGGAGAAAGGGAAGGATATAGTAACAGAATTGGAGGGTGAAGAGAGAGAGAGGATGTGAGAGAGTGGAGAGAGGGAGGGAAAGAGAGATGGATTTGGAAGGGGAAAGAGGGAGGTAAGAATAAATAAATAGAGAGAGAAAGGTGGAGAGATAGAGGAGTGATAAGAAAGATAGAGAGAGAGGGAGAGAGGATAACAAGAGAGAAGAGAAATAGAAGCAAGGGAAAGGGAGAGAAGGGAAAGAGAGAGAGAGAGGGAGGGAGAGATAGATTGATTGGAGAAAGAGAGTGTATGTTTTGGGGGTGATATAGAGAGGCAAAAGGAGATAGAGATATAGATGGAAAGTGAAGAGAGCGAAAAAGAGAGAGAGGGAGGAACAGAGAGAATGATAGATATGGAGTGAGAGAGCATGTATGTCTGGGGGTTTGAGATAGAGAGACAAATATGGAGAGATGGAGGGAGCTATATATATATATATATATCGATGGAGGGGGGAGAGGGAAAAATATTTATTGCACTATATGCATTGATTTTAGTTTAGATGCATTGATTTTAGTGTAGATGTTGATTTCTATTGATATTTGATTGTTTGCACTAGATGCATTGATTTCAATGTAGATGATTTCTAATCCTCTTTGATTGCTTTCACTAAATGCATTGATTTTAGTGTAGATGGTGATTTCTAATCCTATTTGATTGCTTGCACTAGCTGCTTTGATTTCAATGTAGATGTTGATTTCTAATAATATTTGGTTGTTTGCACTAGATGCATTGATTTCAATGTAGATGATTTTTAATCCTATTTTATTGCTTGCACTAAATGCATGGATTTCAACGTAGATGATTTCTAAGCCTATTTTATTGCTTGCACTAAATGCATTGGTTTCAGTGTAGATGATAATTCCTAATCCTATTTGATTGCTTGCACTAGATGCATTGATTTCAGTGTAGATGTTGGTTTATAATCCTATTTTCTTACTTGCACTAGATGCATTGATTTTATTGTAGATGTTGGTTTATAAATCTATTTGCTTACATGCACTAGATGTATTTATTTGAGTGTAAATGTTGATTTCTAATCGTATTTGATTGCTTGCATTAGATGCATTGATTTTAGTGTAGATGTTGATTTCTGATTTGATGTAATTGGATGTATGATGGTACATTAGTTTTAAAGTGATTGGATTAATATTGTGCATTGATTTCAGTGTAAGCATAAAAAATTATTGACAATGTATATTGATTTTTGTGTTATAGTAATTCAACCTATTAATATTGGAGAGAAAGAGAGACAAGGTATGATGTTTACTACAATATCTCAGCTAAAGATTTAAATGGTTTATGATTTAACCTGCCCTTTTCATATAATCAATATGAAAAGATGACAAAAGTAACAAGGGTGACAATAAGAATAGTAGAAGAAAATAGTTTGAGATTAATCACAATGAAGACTATTTGTAATTTACTATATTCTTATTATTCACATTTTCTATCATTCAACACTATTACATTGTCACTTTACATTCAAAATGTTTATTTCATATTAAAGTTATTCACAATATTTATCATCTCAACAAACTGAGGTAACTAAGAAAATTTAAAATTAAAATGACCAGATTAATCTGAGACATATTTAGCATATTTAAAATGATTATATTTAATATTAGATGATTTTACATATTATTGATAAAATCAATCATATGTTCGTTAGATTTTCTTTGGTCGCACACCACTGAAACCAACCTAGATCCATCTTAATGCTGAATCTATCAAGTGCCAAGAGCGATCAAATCTCTTGAGGTGCAAACCTTTCCTCAAGTTTTGCACTCAAAAAAGAGGTTTGCACCTCAAGAGATTTGATCCCTCTCGGCGCTTGATAGATTCAGGGTTAAGATGGATCTAGGCTGGTATATATAGCCATTTCCCTCCTTGACAAATCATTGTAAACTTGTTGAACTATCAAAATATGAATTTTTTTATGAGACAAAAGCATGTACATGTGAATTCTTTTCTTTTGTTTGGTTGATCAAAAAAATTTGAGAGGAAAATTTAGGAGCAACACAAAGTTACCACAAGGCTAAGCTAATCGATTAAAGGAATCTTGAAAGTGGAGGTCTAGAGTTCATCTTACATCTTCTCTTAATTTATTCAAGGTATTGTTCTTCTCTTTTGGGACATGATTCGCTCTTTAGTCTAGAGGTAAATAACCTTATCTTCAATAATTGTTGGATTCTCTTCTTGGAAGGCCCTTCTAGTGAAATTTCGGTTCCATTACTTGTCTTGTTTTGGAGGCTAGGGTTGTATCCTTGGTGTTCCACCTAAGGTTCCAAAACCTCAAGCATTGAGATACCAAAACAAGAGAGGACATAATTCTCTGTCCTTGACTCTTGTGAAAAATGATCATATCTTTATTCCAACAATTTGCAATCATTTTATTAACAAAATTATATCTCAAAATTTCTTGTATTTTTGTAAATTTGTAGTTAGTATTAAATATAAAAATCCTAAAAAATATTATATCTCAAAAATCAAATTATCTCTTATAAAAATTCAAAAATATTTCAATAGTAAATGTATTCACTCATTTGTGGTTTACATTGCAATTATTGATTTATTCATTGGTAAAATCACCACAAAATTTGCAATTTTGTGAGGCCCTAAGCCCTAAGGCTATACATCCCCCTTTAATTTGCTCTATATTGTTGTACTAATTGCATGTCCAAGTGTTTTGAAGGTAGTTACAAATTTTTTGCAAATAATCTACAACAATCAGAAGTGATTGGAGGAAAACCCTTGCCTTGAGATACATGAAAAACAAGATAAAATATTTTGTATCAATTGAAATTGATCTAAAGAGATTTTTTGTTGACTAATTAATATCATTAGATCATATATTGGTGGTCCAAAAAGATTTGGAGATTAGATCATTGATTTTTGGCCAAGTCAATTTTCATCCCTCATGGTTGTGGGCTTATTTCAGAGTAGTCATGTTGCACATTTAATATCTTTCAAAATTATTATCCAAATTTAGTGTTCTTGTGCTTATTGGAAAGCACTTTGATAGTACTAACATATCTAACGAAGTCCCTTGAGTTTCAAGTTCACTAAAGGCAATTTTTACGCCCCTGTAGTGGCCCTATGCTTGTTGTCCTACTGCACTCTTCAAAAATATTAAAGTTACATGTTTCAACTTTGAACAAGAAGTATTTTTTCTTCATACAGCTATAAAGAACAGGTATAATAGATCCATTTTATCTTCTATTGTGATAAGAAGCTATCATACTCAATTTGTAGTGTTTCAAACCCATTTTCTTATCATATTGAGTACTTTTACATTGCTTATATGCAATATTAACTTTCTATTACATCAGAAATCATATCAGAATTTGGTTACTTAACCAACTCCTACCTTTTCCATATACTCCATATAGGCTCTAGCCTAATTATATTTTGGTTGAGTTGTTGTGTGTAGAGATACCACATGTGGCATTTAGTGGGAGTTGGCCTAAATCCATGGAATAAGCTGAGGTGATATTGGGAATACAACTAATAGTCCTTATCGTGTAGTAGTCTTGGTCCATACTTGCCAACACTACTAGTTTGAGTGGTAACAAGCTCCAAGACAAGCTTATTTTTTGCAATGCCATGTGTGCAGTTGATGGAGTCACCAATGCAAGTGGAATTTTATCATGGAAGTATAGGCAATGAAGCCATTATCATGCTTAACATCCAAATTGTTATTACTGCACATGAGGAGAAGTAGGGGCAGGGTGTATATTAATTTTAGGTATGTTCTATGCTTAGAGCAATTTATTTCAATTTTCACAGTTAGCTCAATATCTTTTCCAAATTAGCAATCACATTAGAATTAAAGTAAACTGCAGATAGAACATAAACATAAATCGCAAAAGACAAGCCAAGACAAGAGGACATGAGATGTGGCGCTAGCTAGGGACAAACCCCAATGTGGGGAAACCCTTGACCAATTCTTCTTATATGTTCTTCAATAGTTCAGCAGAGAGAGAGAGAGATAGTACATTTAAAACAGAAGTCAACACTTTGACTTATCTAGATAAGAGCATAGATCATCTCTAAGAAGATGATACATGAGATCAGTTGAAGACATGCTGCTTCAATTGATTCTCTAAGGTGACTCCTTTACCTATCATTGCACTGCATCTCATCATCATGCTGCACCTCACCGTGCTGCACCATGTTGCACCCATCATCATAATGTTGGACCTCATGACCATGTTGTACACATCATATCTTATTCATATATCATGTCTCATGTGCTTGCAGCACCATGCTTGCGATGCTGCACCATGCTTGTTGCTATCCATGCTTGATGTCCCGTTGTGCCACCGCTACACAATGTCATTGTCGTCCCATCATTGTTTTGTCTCATCATGCTGCTGTCCCATTGAACATTGCCCTAGCATTCCTTTGTTGTCCCATTTACTATGCAATTGTCCCTTGCCACTACTGCCTAGATATAATGTTGTAGCTGTTGTCCCTAACAATCATGCTATACCTTGCTGTTGTCCCCTTAATCTTGCCATACCTTGCTGCTGTCCCATGTGTCTTAGCAGCACCATGTAGCCCAACTGTCCCATTTACTAGCACTGCTGTCATGGGCATGTTTGAGCCCTCAAACTCTCCATGTTGTCCCTGTTTTGAGGTGGTTAGGACTGTGGCCTACCATAGTCCCACGCTGTCACCTACAACTCACCCTTTCGCTGCCCCAAACAACCCTTCTTCAACTCGGCCTTCCCTCAGCCTCCTTTCAGCTGCTCGGTGCCTTGTTTTAGGCCTTAAAACAGTCCTCCCTTTCAGCCGCATTAGGCCTCCGTCTAGGGCACCATATGCCTGCAGCTAGGGCACCATTGGTATGTTTAGGACAGCGTCTATCTTCATATTAACAGCGGTTAGGATACCCTTGAGATAGCTTAGGTTGGGGCTGCCTTAGGATAGCGTTAGGGCTGCCTTCTTGGACTGCATTAGGGCTGCCTTTAGGACAATGTTAGGGCTGCCTTAGAACAATGTTTAGGGCTGCCTTTAGGACAGCGTTAGGGCTGCCTTTAGGACAATGTTTAGGGCTTCCTTAGAACAACATTTTGGACTGCCTTTAGGACAGCATTTAAGGCTGCCTTTAGGACAGCGTTTAGGGCTGCCTTAGAACAGTGTTTAGGGCTGCCTTCCTTGAGCTCCTTTAGGTCAACGCATAGAACCCTTCCATCACTTCACTGGCCTGCCTTTTTTGCTGCGGCTAGGGCAGCCTCTTTTCCTCCAACGTCTAGGGCTTCCACTCCTAGATTACTCTTCCACTAAAACCCAAGACAAGTGGAGAGAAATCAAGGTAGAAGTGTGTGTTGAAATGACTATCAAGTCACCTCTGTTTATACTAAATCGTGGAGCATATGTGTGGGTTATTTGGTTGTTGGCCGACCTTGACGAGTTGTCTTATAACACAATTAAATTCATAACTCCATGAATACTTATCGGAATGGATGATCTTTAGATCAATCCTACACCTCTCAATGAGAGGGATCCAAGAAAATTATCAACCGCCATAATTAAGATGACCCATGGAGTTTGGCACTAGCTGCCAATTTTAACACTCCCTCTCATCTAGGGAAAACTCCATCCGCTGATCCATTTGTCCGACTATACTATCTCTGTCATTAGTGCCCTGCACTACTCTACTCGACTCTACTTTTCTCTACTTTGCACCACTCTGCTTGCTAAGCTCTGCTTTGCTCTATTGAACCATGAAGAAGAAGAATTGATTGAGAATGTCTCATACCATTCTCTACTGACCCGAAGTCAGTTCCATATGAAGAGAGTGTGTCATACCACTCTTACTGACCCGAAATCAGTTTCATTGATCCCAGATCAATATCACAAGAGAGTGTCTCAAACCACTCATACTAATCCCAAATCAATGGAGGTCATCCTAGCATAGGAAGTACAATAGATACAACGATGCGTCCATCGATAGTACTACTATGGTCCCTAACCCCATTTCTCTGCTCATTGGCCAGATGAGAGGTACTTCCCATGAGTCCCAGATGAGAGGTACTTCCCATGAGTCCCAGACTGCATGGGTAGGATGCCTCGATAAGAGAACCACCCATCCTGTCCCTATGTCGCCATGGGTTATCACATGGGAAGGCTGAGCCATTCACCCTGTACATAGTGCACCATTAGGGCAGGGTGAGTCGCCCTATGGTCGCTTGTTGCTCCAAGAAGTACCCCAAGCCCCCCGAAGCTCCCAAAGCTCAATGCATGCATCATGCAGGACCCTCATAAGAAGGTCTCTCAACAACTCCAAGTCGTTCGGGAAAGTCACAAATTTGACCTTTCCCCGGGGCTTTGACAGAATGCCTGTGACTTGTACATCAGTCTCGATGCAATGGGGCATCCTCGCTCATTGACGTACCATATCTCAGATAAGGTAGTATCTGATGTCTTTTTGCTGGAGCAATCATAGAAGATTCCTCAACAATCGAATCCCCCCTTGGTTGACACAGAAGATCACGGTGGTATCCATCATGTGTACAAACAGCTCACTGAAGAGCTTCCGCAACCAGGCAGCTTCACACGAGGTCATACTCGTAGCTATGTATTCGGTCTCCGCGATGCTCAAAAAAACGGTCTTTTGCTTCCTACTCATCTAGGATATCGAGTAGAACCCAAAGAGAATCAGCACTCAGAAGTGCTCTTGAGATCCTCCACATTGCCTGCCCTGACAACATTCAAATAATCATGCAGCTTCACATTTCCGGTAGTGTATCTCAATCCAAGAGAGATTGTACCCCGAAGATATCTTAGAAGATTCTTGGCACCAATCTAGTGAGGCTCAACCAAATATGAGCCCAACATGCTAACTACAAAACATATATCCGAATGGAAGCTCACCAAGAACATCAAAGCAAATGAGTTTAGGAAACTCAGAGGCACTTCCCAAATCTAGTCCAGCATCACTACCACATAACTTCTGAAAGTTAAGCTCCATCGAGGTAGTCACGGGCTTATAGTTCACCATTCCAAATCCAGAATCCAACCTCCTCTTACTTCTGCAAATGAGAGGGTCTGCACCTGTCAGAAAGAGGTCATCCTCATAAGGTGCCAGTATGAGAGGTCTATCATTCACAACCTTCAAGCAATGGTTTGGATCGACTTCACTCCCAGTGAATCTCAACTTCATCAGACAGTTATCAATCCCTTCATACTACACCAGGGGTGTTTTACTTCAAGCCATAGAGGGCTTTCTTCCACCTACATACATGAGATTCTTGATCATGAATCTCAAACCCCTTGGGTTGTTCCAAACTTGTGGACCTGCTACATCAGGGGAATGGTCCTCTTGTAAGAATTTCCTTCGGTGCATCTCGGACATGTACCTTCATGCTCTTCTTGAATTTGAGCATCCCTATCACCATCTGACTCACATCGGGTAGGGTCCCATAAATTAGACCTCCAGTGCTATAGATTAGATGTGACAACTGACATGGTCCCTAATGGACCATCGTGCAACTCGATACAAACTTCCAACCCTGAACCCATGAGTAAAAGCATCTTTGAAAATTCTATTTTCAAACACGTACCTTTCCATTGATGAATGCCACTCTGAAACCTTTGACTTCCATTGTTGAAATGGACACCATGTTCTTCTTGCGATCAAGTACATAAAAAAGATTCTTGTAAATGAATTGAGTTACCCTCATCCAATTGAGGGGTAACATTCCCTACACCCTTTCCGGGATAGGCGGCATCGACTCCAAGTATAATCCCATGATTGTTTCCATCTCTACCAAATTAGAGAGAGCACCCTTTTATCTGATGAAGTGCCTTGAATCATTGCAATCAATAAGCCATTTTCCCAAAGAGTCTAAAGGAGAGGGCCAATACAAGATAACACTTCTTTATCTTATCAGAAACAACATTTGATTCTTCATACCTAGGGTTCCTTTCTTTCTTGAAAAGTCAGCCATTTCCTTGATGATCTACATTACCTGTCATTCCCCTTATCATTGAAGATGTCCCTGGAATGATTGTTATCATCATCAAGTGATGTGTCCCTACCATTCGGACACTCCTTCGCATAATGGCCAAATCTTATTACAAACAAGGCATCTGCCTTTCCTTCCACCCTTAGATCCGGACTTCCCATTGAAGTGATCTTAGGGTAGGCCATCAGAAGCTTCCGTTGTGCCACTTAGATAATATTATCTATTTCGACTTCACCCTTGGTGAATTTGAAGACAGATGAGGAATCCATTGATCCTTTTGTCCTTTCCCAACTGTCTTCGGTGACTCCTCTTTCACTCTTGCTTGGGCTTTGTCTTCACCTCAGCTCCAATACCATGTAAATTTTAGGTATGTTCTATGCTTAGAGCAATTTATTTCAATTTTCACAGTTAGCTCAATAGCTTTTCCAAATTAGCAATCACATCAGCATTAAAGTAAACTGCAGATAGAACTTAAACATAAATCGCAAAAGACAAGCCAAGACAAGAGGACACAAGATGTGGCACTAGCCAGGGACAAACCCCAATGTGGGGAAACCCTTGATCAATTCTTCTTATATGTTCTTCAACAGTTTAGCAAAGAGAGTGAGAAGAGCATAGATCATCTCTAAGAAGATGATACATGAGATCAGTTGAAGACATGCTGCTTCAACTGATTCTCTAAGGTGACGCCTTCACCTATCATTGCGCTACATCTCGTCATCATGCTGCACCTCACCGTGCTGCACCATGCTACACCCATCATCATAATGCTGGACCTCATGACCATGTTGTACACATCATATCTTATTCATACAGCATGTCTCATGTGCTTGCAGCACCGTGCTTGCCACAGATATCCATGTTGCACCATGTTTGCTATGTTGCACCATGCTTGCTGCTATCCATGCTTGCTGTCCCATTGTGCCACTGCTGCACAATGTCATTGCTGTCCCATCATTGTTCTGTCTCATCATGCTGCTGTCCCATTGAACATTTGCCTTAGCATTCTTTTGCTGTCCCATTTACTATGCAGCTGTCCCTTGCCACTACTGCCTGGATATATTGTTGTAGCTGTTGTCCCTAACAGTGATGCTATACCTTGCTGCTGTCCCCTTAGTCTTGCCATACCTTGCTACTGTCCCATGTGTCTTAGGCTTTAGCAGCACCATGTAGCCCAGTTGTCCCATTTACTAGCACTGTTGTCATGCGCATGTTTGAGCCCTCAAACTCTCCATGCTGTCCCTGTTTTGAGGTGGTTAGGACTGCGGCATACCACAGTCCCACACTGCCACCTACAGCCCACCTTTTCGCTGCCCCAAACAACCCTTCTTCAACTCGGCCTCCTTTCAGCGGCTTGGTGCCTTGTTTTAGGCCTTAAAACAGTCCTCCCTTTCAGCCGCATTAGGCCTGCATCTAGGGCACCATATGCCTGCGGCTAGGGGACCATTGGTATGTTTAGGACAGCGTCTATCTTCATCTTAACAGCAGCTAGGATACCCTTGAGATAGCATAGGTTGGGGCTGCCTTAGGATAGCATTAGGGCTGCCTTCTTGGACTGCGTTAGGGCTGCCTTTAGGACAGCGTTAGGGCTGCCTTTAGGACAGCATTTAGGGCTGCCTTAGAACAACATTTAGGGCTGCCTTAGAACCACATTTAGGGCTGCCTTTCATTATCTTTATCATAACCACTCATTTATAACCAACAGCCATTAGGGTGGGAGGAGGAGACTAAAAGCGAAGAGTCTGATGTGTCAGCCTCAACACGACCTTATACACACTGTAATACACTCACCAAAGGGTCATCTGTCTTTGGCCATAGGCCTTCTCCGATGAGAGGATGAGCCATTACCTTTTCCAATAAAAGAGGTAGAGCGAATTGAGAGCTAGCTGCTAGGTTAGCCATTATAGATGGCTCATGGTGATGTGATACATTTTTTTAAAATATATATTTATTATATATTTGATATAATTTTGTATTTATTGGTCTTGAATGGACAACTATCAGGATTTATAATCAACTTTGATGTATCGTTTAAATTTGGCATCTGCTACATCATATATATTGGTGTTTTTTTCCATATTTGTGTGCCAATGTGCTTATTTGATATTGCTCTTGGTCTATATTTTTTAAGAAATGTAAAAAAAAATCATTTTGTATTTTTTAATGCTTGCCATGGTTTGCCAAATTTTTCAGCAATGCTAAGAACCTCTAGTCACGATAACAAAAAAAATATAGCAGGAACTGTGCTGAATGGTTGATGCTTTTGTTATAGTTTCCAAGAAATGTCTCTCCTTTTTGTTCAAAGTTTCATAAGATTTGTTTTTCCTAAAACCAATTGTATTTTGGTTTTGATATTGGTTTCTGTAGTAATAAGACCAAAAGTAGCCTAACCAATCAAATTTTTGGTTATTCCCTATACAAGGAATGTAAGTGAATTCATCTACAAGCATAGTGGGGGTGATGTTTTGTAGCATAATTTTCATATAATGTAAATTTGTTATTGCATTTAGCAAAAAGGATAGCTTAAGGATGTTCTAAGTGATATATTTAGCACAGGTAGAGGCAAAGGGTCACATGAGTAGTAATATCATCATCAGGATCTCCCTTGAATTTTGGAAGCTCTGATGACAAATAGGAAAAGGAGCCACAAGGATATATCTGTGTGTGCATGCGCATGTGCACATGTATTGATATCTCTAAATAGGTTGTTGCATAAAATGAATGTTTGTTGTCTAACAAGGGGACTCCAAACCTTGGAATACTTGGGCAGGTCAGAAAATCTATCCACACTCAACAATATGCCCTTAACACTTTTATTTTTCCTCTCTCTATTTCTTACCATGCAACAACTAGATATTCTATCAGAGAAGTATACCACTCCATTTTTTATCGGTCAAAACGAAAAGAAAAATATACAACATTTAATATATTTTATTGACCTCCTATAAATGATAGAGATTTCTTATAGGAAAACCTTGTGTTGTCTTCTTTTCTTCTCCCGCATGTAGCTTTGTTTTGTTCAGTGCCTGTCAAATGCACACATTATTTTCAGTCTGCAGTGTATTTAATATAATTTGCAATATGTCAAAAAAACATAGTTACCTGAATCAATTTCTCTACACCCCTCCGCATTACAGTGTGCATGAAACATTTTGAACACTGAAAACAAGTGAAATACTTATGTCATATAATGAATTCTTGCTACTGCAATAGTCATCGACATAGAGTTACTCCATGACTGAAATATGTGTTTCCATTTAGTCGCTAGTCGGCTTGAAGACTACTATACATGTTACATAGGCACAAAGGCTTTTAAAGTTGAATGATGCAGCGTATCACACAACTACATCATCATGCACTAGTGGCTTTTGAGGTAAACTGGAGGGAAAATCCATTCTAAATGCTTACTTATTTTGTGACCCCTTTAAACTTTATCTTCAGTCTTATTAGCTTCCTATAAATTAAATATAATATTTACATACACTAATATCATGACTACATTTCTCAAATCAAGGATGCATTTCAGTAGCTAGGACTAAACATTTCTTAGGGATACATTTTTTCATTCTGAACTTTGAAGCAACTTTGTAAACATTTTCGAAACAACAGATTTAGTAGAAATGATACAATTATATTTCCTGGGCTGCAGTGGTTGGCAAGCTATGCTATATACGGTTTTTCTTGGTAAACCTAAGTAAACCATCTTGTAAAGATAAAATTCATTCCAGGACATTTTCTTTGAGACATCTAAACAAAAAATTAAACTTGGAGTGTTTATTGATTCAATTTAATCAATGAATATAACATAGTAATGGTTCATTTGAAAAAAAAAAGTTCATTCAGGAATACACATTGCTAGCCAATTTTCTCTATGCAATAGTAAGCACAAGTTCATGAAAAATAGAAAGTAAAGCAGTTTGGACCACTGAATGTGTTCACATTTCAGTTGCAACTATTACAGAAAGTTGTGTAACAGCCATTGCTGATAGCAAAGAAACCTCTGAATGCAGAACAGCAACTAGTTCTATACTGAAAACATGACCATAATCATGTCAAAAGCAGTGAATCTGAGCTCTATGAATTGTTTACTCATTATCTCTAAATGGGAAACTGTGTATGATTCCATAGCCTCTAATGGTAGAAATCCCACCTTTATATGGTGATTTATGTATGCATGAAAGCTCAATAAAGTCCAAACAATCCTGTCCAGTTTACTGCCTTCAACATGATGAGGAAATATCACTACAAAAGTCAATGACAGATGTGTTAAGCTAAATTGATTTTGAAATCCAGTATTACTTGATTTTAAATTGCCAGACTTATTGCATTGCCTACAAAACTTGTTTATAATAAGAATGCCTCCTACACCATGGTATATCGAGCAAGAAACACTCTTCAAACATATAAGTCATCTTAGGATTTGCATTGACTGGAATGCCAGGTAAAAGGAACAATGAGGAAGAAGCTTGGAAAATACCAAAAGATACAAATCCCGCATTAGCACCAAATGTATGGAATGGTGCTTCTTTCATCTCTAAAGGTGGAGTTGCAGACCAAACACAAGGTGGTGCTTTATTCAATCTTGAACTGCGCCTTGCCTCCATGAATTGCTTCACAATGTATTAATGTTAGTACGAATTTATCATATTCTTTGGAAAAACCAAGATATCCTGAAAATAACAGCATACCTGTAAAAAGGAAGTTGCAATTACTGCATCAATGCTATCCTTAAAGTGCACTGGAACCACGACGATCACCTTGTCTGGCTGCCAAGACATCCATGCCTTCACTTTTAATATCATTCTATCCTCTTTTAAGAAGTACATATATGTTAAAACTGAATTAGATGACACAGTTTATGCCCCCCCAGAATTCCCCGGCAAATACAACAGCTCCAATCAAATAATTATTTACTTATCATTTATAAATCAGCATATAGTTTTTGAGGAATGTAGCTATGGTCAGTCTTCATAATCCTTGATGTATTTATAATACTATGTAAACACAGGAAAGAAAATTAAAATTAAAATTAGAAGAACAAAAGAAAGGAAATCCACAAAATCATAGTCATACTCATGCAAACAACATATTTACCATAAGATACTACGCACCATAATTTAAGCAAGTATTTGTGTAACAGATGGGATAAGAAACAAGATGTAAATAAATATACTTACCAGGAGTTACTGCCCACCATTATTTACGTGTTCTTCAACACTCTAACAAATATGAGTAAAAATGTAAATGTGCAGACTTACTAGAATTTAATTTACAAATAAACATGATCTAATTTAGTATCTTGAGTATAAAATACACTTGAAACTTTTCATTTTATGCATTCACTTATCACTCACATATCTTTCTCTCTTACACACGTGATCTCACATTTCCTAAGTTTTCAACATTGTGATCTCTACTTTCTTTTCATGGTCATTGGTTGAACTTCTGAAGTGTGATTGCTTGATGAAGATAAAAGAACTATAATATATATTCACAAGTAATTACCATAGTTCAGAAATAGTGCTTGTATCCATTTCACTCTATTTTCAACAATCATTTCCCCAAACTTAGTTATTAATAAACCCAAACATGCATGTATAACCTATAGTTATCAATACAGTCAAAAAAATATGGTATTCTGACCTTGGAATCTTAGTGCTCTTTACATTAATGCACCATATACATGTAATTCTTAGAACCTTCGATTATCACGATATGAAAACAAACTTTTATTGGTCATTATCATACATGTGAATACAAAAACCTCCCAGTGGAGAATCTTGCAGTAAATTTAAAATACAATACAGCATATAAGAATATATTCATGCTTCCCTTCAGAACTACATGAAAGCAGGAAGAGATGAATGGGAAACGTGTACAAGAACAATTTCAAGATATTACTGTACCAAATAATTTCTTTGCTACGTAAGTAGGGAAGATTGAGTACACACTTTTCTTTATAAATAAATCAAATTCTGAAAGATGAAGATTAAATGAAAAACAGACAGATCAACGCCATTATTATGTTCAATAAAAGAAACCAAGCAACATAATCATTTTACAAATCACTGATGATGAAGAATTTAAAGTCGATTCAAACAGACTAGAGAAAGAAATGGTGATCTCATTCTTTCTCAGTAAGATGCCCCTATACTGGAAAATTTATAACTGGCATAAAGAAAATCTGGAAGTTTGGGGCTGTAAGGTAGACTCATCTGTGGATGGGTAAAGCTTACATTTGTTTGGTCCGTGAACCTAAATACATAGACTGGGTAGCTTTAATCGGAGTTTGGATGATAGCAAAGGCTACTGCATCAGTTCATCCTGGACAGATGATTTATACCCAGCATATGCCAGACAGCCCCAGTACACATTTCGGAATGGATTCCCCAGAACAGCAGATCACCACAGACCTTGTATTGAATAAAACGTAAAACCATTTGAGCACTTATTGGTGGGGAACAAATGAAATGTACCATTAATGAAACCAAACGCTCATGTGCATGGACACATTCATATGCATTCGGTGATCTTTATTTTGTTCCGGAAAAAATACTACTTTTATTATACAGAATAAAACATGCACATAAAGAGTGATTACCTTATTGCAGACAGTGCTGCAATAAGGTCCAAACAGGCACTAATAGATATATTTATTTTGCATCTTGAATAAGTAAAAATCCTTTGGCTTTGATCTCATTACTTGCTTAATCTAACCAGAACTTTTGAAAAGCAGTGGCAGTGCTTACAGTTATTTCAAAATTACACTTACAGTTAGTTTCCAGAGAAAAGAAAGAGCAGCAATCTGTATGCAATGTCATAGGCCAGCAAAGGCTAGGGGTGAGTGATTTGAAATATTCAATCAAAGGTTCCCCCAAGTGGATGATACCTTGAAACAAGTATGAATATTGTAATACTGCTGCCAGTTTATGATGTAAAATATATCTACCTTGATATTATTTTGGTGATCCAGAGTCATTTTGTGGGCCTGCATGCCTATGTATATATGTTTTATATTCTGTGGCCAGCTTCTCCAGACATATATGCCGGTTTTGGTTATGTGACCAGAGGGCCAAGATTATAAATGTTATGTAATTGATGTGCATATTTTTATATAATAAAATAATGTAAAATAGCCTGGCTGTAGAGCCCACTCCACAATAAAGAGTATGGGGGGTATCCAACTCCATGGTGATAAAAGGGCAACGGTGTTGGATGGCAGGTGGTGTTTATAGGTGGGACACCTGGGGCTTGTTACCACTCAAAATAGCAGGGGTCCTAGGAGGGGATCCTAAAGGAACAACTACTAGGTCAAGGGCAACAATGGAGCTGTAATGTTCATAATTAGGAAAACAGTTATATGCAAAGCAAAACAGTACATGCAGCACAAAATTTCAGAAAATTCAGTAAACATCCATAAAAACTCCAAAAATGTCAACTAGCTGAGCAATTTTATTAAAAAATTGGAGCAAGAGTACAATGGTGTGGAAGGAGTGTGTAGTGCCCAAACTGTGAAAATCTAACCAAACAATTATGCAATTCAAATGTGAAATTTATACCAAACAGTAACTGGAATTTACTAATTTAAATTGCAAAAGAATACCTAGAATCTGTTGAAGGTAGTTAATATGTGATTGTTCCCGTTGTGGCATTACCAAACCGTCCATTACCTCCCAGCCTATCTGGGGTCTACCTGTACGGTCCCCAGATCCAGAAGACAAATCTTCTGGCCCCTGTGCCCAAAATTCCAAGAATAATCAGGCTCAATGTCTCACTCTGTTAGAAATTATTGCCCTTCTCTGCAAGATTCACCCCAAAATCTCCTCCCTGTTTCACAGTATACTTTCTAATTCCAAAAAAATGAATGCCCCATTATGGACTTCTCCCTTCCCTTATATCCTGAACCCCACCACCTCCCTATCTCTGTGCTATCGGTCTCTTGCCTCCATTGTTTTCGATACTTCTTGCTGTCGTCTTCCGTCATCTCGACCCTCCTTTTCCCTTTTGGATAGAGGCGGTGGCTTATACATATAGTTTGGAATTTTGGCAATTAATTTCCAATTAATTAAATTGATTCATTCATAGTTTAAAAAACACTGAATTTAATATTTAATAAATGGTTTTATTTATTTTAATTAAATATTAATTAAATAAAATTTCATATATATTTCATTATCTTTATCATAAATATTTAATTTAAGGATTAATCATATATATATATATATATATAGGAGTGATATACATATCAAGGCCCCACTCGATATATTTATTATATTCCGATGAGATAGGAATTAATTTCGATAATCAATTCATTAACCTAAACTTAGACATTTTCCAATATTAGCTAGTATGTATACTAGTGCAATACATGCGGGCCCATGCATATGTAGCTATCATATGGATGCCCCATGTTGATTTGTGGTAGCATCGGATGTGCTCTAGCCACGAAATTTGGTGGAAAGGTTGGGGCACATGAGATCTCCAATACCTAGAAAGGGTTTGGGCAGATTCTAAACAGTTCAGGGGTTATTAAAATAATTAATATTTCTAATGGAGTCCCTAAGTCTAAACTTAGGGAAATTAAAATATTAATGTGGATTAATATAAAACTATGTTAGAATGGTCCAAAAGACATGGATCAAGCCAAATCTAATCTTAGCCATTGATTAGCGACTTAATCTCGGCCATTGATATGTCAACGAGAAAAGTATAAGAGGGGGCTTGAGGATCACTTGGAGAACACACCAGATGATCAGTGATTCTATTCTCTAGAGCGGGGTTTGCTAAGAGAGATAGAATCAGAGATCGAAGTTGCAGCTGAGGGGCGTTGAGTACAGAGAGACAAAGAGGTAGAGATAGTGTCGGGAGAGCAACGCAGGAGCCAGAGAGAGTGACGCAGTAGTAGCCAAGGCTCACGTAGGGCCACGCAAAGGCAGTCGGGAATTGCGCAATGCTTCAGAGAGGCCAGCGTCGCTAACGTAAAGGGCCAGAAGGCTGATGCACAGCCTCTTGAGGCTGACGCAGGCCCATTCAGGGTGACGCGGACCCAGCACTAGGTAGAGAGAGGCTAACGCAGTCTAGAAAGGCAGACACTGGGGTTTCTGGGGCAGGTTGGAGCTGAGGAGCTGCTGGAAGGTTTATCCGGGGTTTCAGCCGGGACATTTGTCTCAGACTGAGAGGTACTACTGCCAAGGAAATTCTTTGTTGGGTAAGCCAAATTTGGCACCCAGATTGTACTCTGAAATTGCTTAATAAGAAAACCCTCAGATAGATGCACCGGTTTTCCCGCATTGGGTTTTTCCAGGGACATTGGTCCAAAAATAACAGTGTCATTTTGTGTGCTTGTTTCTGTTTCCTTCAGTTGATGATCTGTAATATGTTGAGCATGCACTAGTGTTTATTTTCAGTATTTACATTGTAAATAAATTGTTAAGTAACAGAACAAGTAGGTAGGAATAAATCAGTAAAGTGCATGGAGGGTTTCTAACTGGTAGACTTAGGAACTCCAACACCCCGTATGTATGCTAATATTTGCATTTTGTTTGTAATTGTAGGTGGGCCATTACAGAGTGCCCCTAGGTTTGCCTCAATGGCAAGCTTGACAAGACCCAAGTGACAAAATAGAAAGCCCAGATGAGAGGAGTTGCTCCAATGATGTCCTGCGTTTCCCCAGAAAACTACACTGTCTGCTGGAAAGATACCACTAGAAACCCCACCTCCAGTGCTTAGAAAATTTTGTAAAATTGGCCCCAACCTCCTCTCAAATAACCCACCAAAAACCAGAAAGGGTTTGGTCTAGTTTTGACCCTTGAAATTCGACACTAATTACCATGTCCTCCTCCAACAGCTAGGAAATACGGCCGGTTTGCAATCTCCCTTAAAAAGCCCTCCAATCACTCCCAAAATGCTGAGTCTCACTACCCCAAAGTTCACTTATTTCTCCCAGCAAAACCTAGCTCTAAAAACATTCCCTCAAACTCCCACGTGTGCCAAAAAAATGGTTACTACGTAGGCCATGGATGCACAAATTCGTACTGCCTTCAATTCAACAAACCTCTACCCCAAAACTCATCAATTAGGCTTATCTTCCCTTGAAGCTCCTATGCCAAATTTCTCCCAGCAAACACTACCCGGAAGACAGTTGAAATGAGCCAAGCATCCCCTCACGCGTCCTCCTGGAATACACACTAGCTGAGTGAGAGACTGTGTATAGCTCTGAATCCCTCCAAAATCTCCCCCAAATTGGTACAATCGGACCTCCCTAGGATGGCACTCGTAGTCCACTGAAAGAAGGGTGAGCTCTCTGCTTGGAAAACCCAGTGTTGAACAACAACGTGACCCGACTAAGCAGCTCGAGCAACAATAGATAGTTCGATTGCCAAAAGACCCCAAAAATGGTTGAGCTTCTTCTATTTATAATTTGTGAGTTTCCTTTCCCCATGTGGGTCCCTCCAACAAGCTTTTCAACCCCCTTCCTTGGTGTGAAAATTCCACAACCCAGAATCCTATTGCAATAACTGGAAATAATTCTCCTAATTGTTAAATTAATTTTAACAATTTATTTACTGTTTGCTACAAATACTGAATTAATCAAATTGCAACCTACACAAATAAAATTGTGAAAGAAACAAACACTGGAAGAAATGCTAGCACACACATAAATTTACACACTTATTTTTGGACCAATGTCCCCGGGAAAACCCAACTAGGGAAAACTAGTGCAGTAGTGAGGGTTTATTTTATTATGCAGCAGTGAAATATGAGTACATCTATGGATGCCCAACTGGCAATCCAAACAGGAAGAAAATCTAAGCAAAAATACTGAAGGGAATTACCCTTCTCCCACAGGCAATCTCTGGTTGGACTTTCCCTATCAGAACGCGACCTCCTGGAGCACTGCATCAGCCTCTGCGCTGCTCTGCGCAGCTGGCTGGACAACTTTCTCTAGATGGGGCTCAAATGAAGTCATTCTGCCTCTGGAAATTGAGAAAATCGTCTCTTCGGCCCTCTGGGACTCCTTCCCGACCTCTAGAACTGAGAACAATTTTTTCTCCTCACCAAATCGATCTGGCTGACTTAAGCACTGCAAAGTCCCTCAACACTGCCTCTGGGATAATTCGACTCACTTGTTGTTGCCACCTCGGATTTGGAAAATCTTTCATCTAGCTCCTGTCCCTGCCCCTCAATCACTGCTTCAATCTCATCCGCTCTCTCTCCAACAATTGACTGTTTCTACTCTAGAAATCGAATTGTTGAAGTGAAGTCTCCATGCCCCATCGACTTTTTCTTATAATCCTCTGTTGAAACTTCAACGCCCAAGATTAGATCTTAATTGATGGCTACGATTAACTTGAAGTCGATCCGTGTGAGTTTCTAGAACATTCACACATTGATTTAATTAATTATGATTAATTAGTCATATTCCCTAAGTTTAGATTTAGGAAATATTTAAAAACTGGCTAATAATTTAATTAAGCCATTTCTAGGCAGAATTTCCAAAATTGATTTCTGGGTTTTGGAAATCTTATGCATTCTAGCCTCTCCACAAAATTTCAAGGCTATAACACATCTGATGCTACAAAAAATAACACTCCTTCTTAGTGAGGAATGTGTTCTAGTGCTCTACTGCACATCCTGTGACAACATTGTCTCTGCATCATCTCTTGTCACACTGCTGATGTCTAGCTACTGCTGCCCACCAACCACTGTGCAACTCTGATATATGTTGCATCTGTGTTGTTGACCCTGTTGAACAACTACCAACACTGCAACTCCCTCTCCATCTGTTGTTGTTGCAACTGCAACATTTACAATTGAAAAGCATCTTAAATACTAAATCAACTGTGATTAGTATAATGAATTTGTCACCTGAGTCTCTGACTGCTGCTAGTATCTACACTGTCACTGAAGAATCTACGTTGTTGCTGACTCTACACTGCCACTGAAGAATCGGCATTGCTGCTGACTCTGCACTATGCCAATTGCACTATTGCCAACCTGCACTGTGCTCCCCAGCATTTGACTACTACTAGTTTCTGTAACTATCACTCTAGCATCTGACTGCATCAACCGTCACTGATCCATCATGCTACTGAATATCGTGGGCCCCCGTAGCAAGGTATTGATCCATGAGGTGGACACCTCAATGATCCTTCCCATCTGTAACACTCTGGGGCTACAACACCAAGTCACCCCACTTCACTCCTAGGGGTATATCAGCAAACATGGCAAAGTCTTCTTCCATCCTAGAGGGAATCCTATCAATCTCTGCTAACGCTGCCTATTGGTCCTGCTTCTCCTTGTTCTTCTTCCTGAGAGGACACTGGGTATTGTAGTGACTGGGCTCACCACATCTGAAGCACTTGACCTTCGATAGGTCCTTCTTTTGTTGCTCATGTTGTCCCTAACTGGGACCCCTAGATGCAAGGGCCACATTCTCCTCCTTCACCTACTTCAATCCGCTACTACTGCCACTGATGGAGCTCTTTAGAACAGCTTACCTCAATTCCTCTTGCTCCAGGTCAACCCACATCCTGTCCCACTCTGGTAGCTTGTCTCTGCCCAATATACTTTGGACAAAGACTTTCCATTCCTCGGAGACACTATTGAGTGTCAGTCTCACAAGCTCTATAGGTTGACGCACTACCCCAACAACTGTCAACTGGTCCCAGACATCTTGAATCCTGGTGAGGAAGGGGTTTATGCCTACCACTTTCTGTATCTGGATGAGCCTCAACTTCTCCTATAAGTACATCTTTTGCTGCTCGAAAGTGCCCTAATGTAGCGTGGTGAGAGTCTCCCACATCTCTCTGGCAGTCCCTTTGCTAGCTATGCGTGAAACAATGTGATCCCAAACACCATCAAGGACCAACCTCTTCACCCATGCCATTTCCTTTTTGTACTCTTTCAGTTGATCTGCATCCTGGGGCACAACTACCACTACATCTATGTATGTCTTCAAGCCAAACTCATCCAAAAGGAAGCACATCCTTGCCTTCCAGATGACATAGTTGGAAGCACCATCCAACCTTTCTTGATCTCGAAGCTCAACAATGGTCATCTCAACAAAAGCCAAAAATATCCTCTTCCCTTCTTCTTAGCTACTGCTCAACTATTCGCACTCCCTTCTAGATTGAGAAACTCTGCACACAATGACTATTGATCTGCAAGGGAAATCAAACTTCTTGAGACTAGAAGTTCCCTGAGGAAAATTTTCCCTCAGTGTGTGCTCTTCTTCCACTCGATGCTAGCTCTGCTCTAGCAAATCGCTGCAAAACTATTGCGTCCAGCTCTTGAATCCCTTGATCTAGAGAGACTGAATTTTCTACCTCACACTCTGAAAAAATTGAATCTCCTCAATAAATTCGGCCCCTTGGTCAAGGTGACTGCGCTGCCTTTGGGGTTTCGATCTGCTGCCCACACATCTCAGCAAAAATTCCTCTTCCTTCGCTACTGAGCTCTTCGGCTGATCATCTGCGCTCTGATACCATGTGAAAATTTGTCATGTCCCTTCTCAAATGTATTAGTCACGGGGTGTAGCTACACAATTTTGGCATCATTTTTGGCTTAGGTGGAGGACCCCACATGCAGAAATTAGAGACTATAGGAAATTCGACTTTATTTCTGGTAGCTAGTGGAATGTGGGGGCCACCCACATGAATAATTCAAACTTGGCCAAGGCATGCGTTGGAGGGAATCGAATTAATGGAAGGAGGGACCCACAAGAGGCTAAGGGGACCCAAGGTGATAAAAGAGGAGGGAGCTCTCATTTTGCAACATCTTCAACATTTGCAAACAAACACTCTTTTGTATGCTCTGCTGCTCAGCGAGTCTACTGGTTGTTTAGCCACGAATCTCTCATGCAAGATATTCAATCTCTTCTTTGAGGGACCATCCGTGCCTGCCCTAGGGAGGTCATTCCACAGGAGTTTCAGGTAGTTTGGTACAGTCATACACTTCAGCGATCAGCACAAAGAGGAAACTGCGTATTCCTGGGCAGCTAGAAAACACGCAGGAGGAGTCGGAAATCAGCAAGGAGTATTCACAGCTTGCTGGGAGAGTCGGGAATAGATCAGCAAGGGGATGCACAGCTTGTTGGGAGAGTCAGGAATAGATCAGCAAGGGGATTCACAGCTTGCTGGGAGAGCTTGGAGTTGAGGAGGCAGCATAGAAAAGGTATTTTCGCTGGAGTAGCAGCCAGCTAGAACAACGCAGCAGTCAGTCGACATTCTGGACAAAGGTACTACGCAGAGGCCATTGGCAACAAACTCATGGTGCTGGGGAGAACAGTCATCCGGGCCAAGGGTCATCCGGGGGGCAAGGAGTTAGTCAATACAGGTGAAACCAGTGTTCTAGGGGTGATTTCAAAGGGATTTGCAAGTTGTTCCCTGTAAGTCGAATTTGGCAGTAGCAGCAGGGGAGAGGCTCCAAAGAGGCCAAAAATCCAAAATCAAAACTAGAGAAATTCCCTTCCGGGTTTTTCTGGGTTTTGTCCAAGGAGTCTAAGGCTGAAAGGATATAATTTTTAGGTGAGGTTTGGGCGCATTCCAGCAGGTCGAAGTTTAGCAGGACAGTAATTTTACTGGGACAGCGCAGTGCAGAGTCGTGCAACAACTGGTCAGCGTTCAGCCCAGTTATTCCATCACCTGGCTTTGGTCCAACTTGTCCTTGAGACAAGCCCAGGTGCACCATCTCATTTATATTATACCTATGCTCCTAGATTTTATAATATATGGTTCAACAATTCCAAATTTACAGCGTCTTGTGGATGTATAATGCATGTTTTTAATTTTATGTTGTTGCATTGTTTATTTGTTTAAAATATCACTCATATTCCTACTTAAGAACATTACAGTGGTATCAGAGCCTAATTCTTGGCTCAATTGTGGGGTTGGTTTCTTATGACAGGAGAAGATTGGGAGAACATCACTTACCGGAGGTAGAGGTACAGGAGCAGAGAAATGGAGCTGGAAATTACACCAAACACGGAGGAAAAAGGGAAAGCAGTGGCCGAAGAGGAGGAAATGAAAAAGCCCAAGAGCAGGAAGGAGATGGGAGGAGATGGCTTTTGATAGTTTCTTGAGGGCTTTGAGTGACTTGGCCAAGGGGCAGAAAGACATGCTGGAGGAGATCAAATCATAGAACCGAGACAGAGCCACACCTAGAGGGTTTTTGTGTGGAGAAACTTTCGGGGCTTCTCAGCCTTTCGATCACCCCTCACCAGCAGTGCAACGCCCTTCAGTGAGTGTACCCACTAGGGCTACACTACCCTCTTTCGTGCCAATAGGACAAATCGAACCAGCAAGGGAGGAAGACACTCCCCAAATGGGGGACTACTTCAGAGAGTGGCAGACAATGGATGAAGATTTCAAAGACCTCTACTTCAGAGATTATTGCAAGCTCAATCAAAGTGAGAGGAACAAGGGGTACGGAGGACAGGGGACCCAAAACTATGAGCTGCAAAGAACTATAGGGAGGATGTACTTCTCTACATTTGATGGCACTGCCAAGTGCACAGCCAGGGCTTGGGTTGAAAAGATGGACACATACTTTCAACTCAACCGGATGATGAAGCAGGAAGTCGTTAAGATGGCAGCATTGCACTTGGAGGGGGAAGCCCATGACTGGTGGTTTCATGGCCTAACCACTTTAGGGCATGCCCAAATAGTTTCTTATGAGTACTTCACCAGGAGGGTGGTGGAGCGATTTGATTAAAGGGATCCAGAGGCATCTTTCAGGGAGTTGACACAACTGCACTAGATACGCAACCCAGAGCAATGTTTTTTTGCGTGTGTTAGTGATGGTCGCGGATCTGTCTGAGGACAGGAGGGTATACACCTTCATTGAGGGCTTGCTTGAGCCTCTGCTTGGATTGGTGAAGTCACGCAGACCCTCTACACTGCAGGAAGTGGTGGTGTGCGCCAGAGATTTGCAAGGGGCATCCCCAAGACCAGAGTGCCATTCCCTGCACGGACCCCTTTCCCACAGAAGGGCCATGAGACTAGACCCCCACCACTAAGGACCACACAAGGGAGGGCGTAACTAGATGAGGAGACACGAAAGGACCTCCGAAGGAGGAAGTTGTGCTTCACATGCAGAGAGCCCTGGGCACCTAGCCATAGGTGCACAGCGGGTAGAACACATTACATTGAGGTCTTTTCTGACAGTGACCAAGAGGACAAGGTGGAGTAGGATCGTGGTGGGACAAATAGAGAGAGTCTGGGGGACAAAGGGCCACCACCACCATCTCCACATGGAGGGGCATCTCTTGCCTCATCAAGAGGAGTGGTTATTTCTTTATGCGGGATTCATAAGTTTTTGACACTCAGAATCAGAGGTAGGGTACAAGGACAGAGGGTGTTGGTACTGGTGGACAATGAGGCTACCCACAACTTGATAGATGCACAAGTGGTCCAGAGGAGGGGCCTCACCACAACAGAGTTTGAGGGGTTCTTCGTCCTAGTACCAGGGGACCCACTTCATTGTGGTCGATGTGCCAGACACCAACGTGGTGATGGGTGTCCAGTAGTTGTATTCCTTTGGGTGAGTCACAATAGATTGGAGGAAACCTGAGATGGAGTTCATGGGGCAAACGACAAACTAGTGGTCTTGAGAGGCATGTAGTCTTATCTGCCTAAGACAGTTTCGGCCCACAAGATGCAAGCAGATCTTCGGCATGGGGGCATTGCATGGGCAGTCGAGTTGAGGATCTCAGAGGTTGGGGAACAGGCACAGTCACCACCAATAAACATACAGGCTCTACTGGACAGGTACGCAGTAGTGTTCAGAGACATTCCGCCAGGGCAACCACCAAATAGAGGGTTTGTGCACACCATTGAGTTGGAGTCGGGTATACAGGCAGTCATCACTACTCCTTACATGCACCCCAAATCCTATAAGGACAAGATAGAGGTGGTCATTCAGAAGCTGCTTCCGTTAGGCCATAATAGGCCTAGTTCCAGTTCTTTTGCTTCTTCCGTAGTGCTGGTGAAGAAGAAGGATGGGACCTGTTGACCCTGCCGCCTACACCTACCTACCAGTCAGTGAGAAAAGCCTTCAACCCCACAAGGTGTGGCTGGTGGCAGGGAATTCAGAGAAGGGGCTGTCACACTAATCCCAACTCTCTCCGTTTGAGCTATCTCCTAGGTTAGCTAAGGGGGGTGGTCCCTAATGAAAAGTTAAGCTAAAAACAAAGATGTGAGTTTCTAGGAGAATTGTTAGAGTTAAATAGATTATTTATTTAAGATTTATAAGCAAACCTGATATGAGCAATAAACATAAACACATAAGATAAGCATGAAATACATAAACAACCAGTGCCTTCAAAGCATTGCTCTCTAAGAAATGAAATTTTTTTATTTTTTTTATTTTTTGCTCAGAATGAAGTCAAATGTTTTCAAATTAAAGCCCAAATAACCTTGGACTTGGGTTTCCAAATGGAAAGGGGTTACTTAGCTTATGCTTTAGCTTTCTTCTTCAAACTTGAATTACCTTCAGGAACACCTGTAGGACAGCAAGCAAAAGAGTTAGCATGCAAAAGAAATAGGGCCTCAAATGCTAGATAAAACCAATATGCACACAAATGAAATAAAGAAA
Organism: Pinus taeda; assembly: GCA_000404065.3. Taxonomy (NCBI): domain Eukaryota; kingdom Viridiplantae; phylum Streptophyta; class Pinopsida; order Pinales; family Pinaceae; genus Pinus; species Pinus taeda. Next base: position 308,443 of record APFE030372755.1, read on the forward strand.
ATATGTGATAATTTTTCAAGATAGAAAATAAGCAAAGGGCTCAAGAAACCCCCTCTTAAATAAATCTCTTGATGTCTTATGAGATTGTTGGCTTGAACAACTTGTGGGACCTTTCATATCCTTGGAGGTGACTATTCCAACCGCAGAAGTCCTCACACTCCAATAGAGTTGGCAACCTGTCCTTAAAAAAAAGAAATGCCTGCAAACCAATTGTTAGTGCAAAAGAGACTTGGCATATAGAGACCAAGTTGAGCTTGTCATTGAACCGAAAATGACAAGCTACAACGAGAGCACAAAATATACCAAGCCCAAAGGAGATTTGAGATAGCTGCAAATCTCTCCTCCCTAGACAATAATGCCTTCAGGGAAATGCACAAAAAAACAACTAGATAGCAAATGTAAGATCAAATGAATAATAACATCAAATGACACAGGTATACCTCATCAACCAAAGAGTGCACCACAAGAGAAGCTAGTAACCCCAAAGACTTTTATTTATTTATATCAAAGATGAGTACAAAATCCAGCAGAGTCTCCGCAAGCCCAACAGCTCGTTCTATCCTTTCAAATGAGAGCTCGAGACTCATATAAATAATAAAATGGGAGATGATCCCAAGGAAAATTCCAATGACAAGTGGCAATCAGGTGGAGATCTCAAGGCCAAGCCAAATCACAAGTGTACGAGCACTGTTGAACTGACTTTCCAAGTGTCCCTATGACTGATGTGAATTTCTCCTTATCTGGCCAGCGTATTACTTCTAGCTGGTACGCAGTTCCTGATGCCTGCCATGTGTGAAATATTGTGGAGATGAGTGGGAGCAATATCCCACTAAATTAGCCATCAAACTAATTGCAATCAACCACTGCCAAATGTGTGCCCAACTGCCAATTAGCTGTGCGTATATGCTGATCTCAATTGATGCGTACAGGTGTAAAGGAGGTGGAATAAAGTGGAGACATATCTCCATAAAAATCTTGACCAAATCTGTCAACTATTCTTCATGCGTTGATTCCCTGATCTGCTGCTGTAGATGATGTTAACTGTGTGTAGAGCTGCCAAGTCTGATTTGCGTGGAGGCTGGACTGTAGAGCTGCGTACATGTGGAAAGATGAGTTGAGTATGGTGGAGACATACTCCACGTTTTCCTTAATCAATTCTGCCATCAAAACAATTTAAACCATGAGTTGATTTTGCTGCGTGGAGTTTCTTTGTTGTATGTGCGTTGACTGGCCGAGCATGGGTATTTTAATTGGCATGTGTATTTTTCGTTTAACCATAACAATGCGTATACCATGGAGGGGTGAGGTGGGGTCCATTCCCCACTCACTAATTTTAACCTTTTACTTTAATTTCTTCACATTTGAATTAAATCAAAGTGAACTTTAGCCATATGTGATTTTTCAACGTTGCCTCTTTAACTTAACACTGGACCATTTGACTTGCCACTTGGAACTTTGACTGACTTTCCTCCATGTGGTGGGCCCCACATTGCTGCTACATCACCCTTGGTATTCCTTTAACTTTCCATGTCGAAATTTGATTTATTTTGACTTTGGAAAAATTTATAAATTTTTCCAATTATTCATTTTTTTGAATTTTTTCTTCATTTTTGCTACTGTCACTTGAAAAATCGGCTTTTGAGGGACTCCAAGTCATTTTTTGACCTCCAAAGTGGGTTCTAGGATAATGCTGGGCCTCTGAGGATGAATTTCGAGTAGTCATACGCCCCAGACATTTCCTAAGGCCACTTATTTATGCCATTACATAGAAAATAATTAAAAAATCCCGTTTTGCGGGAAATTTTTAACTATTAAAAAATCCTACTTAGACCTAGCCAAATTCCACGAAACTTTTTGTGTGATCTAGTATGGTAATATACATCGACTCTAGACACTAAGATGTGTCAGGGGCTCAATCTTCAAACCGTCACCTCGGCTTTGGGGTAAAAAATGAGTGAAAAAATCTAGAAAATTATCCGCCTCTGAAAAAGAAGGGATAATTAAACGGATAAAAAAAACACTGCAAGGTGTACTCGTTTGCTGATAGAGTCCCAACATCCTAGGCCTGTTACAAATTCAAAAAACTCATCATTACTAGTATCACTTATTACAATTCCCCGCAGGGTGTGGAATCTGGGTACAAGAAAGATGATGAGAAGATAGAAGTAGAGTTAAAAAACTCTGTTGACTGATGACATCTGATGGTACAAGTGTCCTCTGGATCATCCTTGGGCATGGAGTCTTCACATAATCATCAGGTGCTACTCCAGTAATCAACATGACCCTTCTTATAAAAGGTGGCTCATGGATGATGAGCCTTGGTTGTGTGAGATCCTTGTCATGTGTTAACAAGTGGATCCCCCCAAGCAGAGATGATACTTGGTTGTGTGAGATCCTTATCATGTGTTAACAAGTGGATCCCCCCAAGCAGTGATGAGCCTTGGATGTGCAAGATCCTTGTCATGTTTTGATAGGTGGATCCCCCCAAGCAGTGATGAGCCTTAGATGTGCGAGATCCTTCTCATGTGTTGACAAGTGGATCCCCCCAAGCAGAGAGGACTCTTGGTTGTGCAAAGATCCTTGTCATGTGTTGACAAGTGGACCCCCAAGTATGTATAGGGTGATGGATGTATCTCCCCTATGATGATTATCCTTCATTAGATAGTAACATCATTGTTCCAAAGTAGAGATAGCAGTAATCCTTGTACTAGAAAGAAATTCCTCCCTATCTGAGAAGGAGTGTTGAAAATTAGTAGCTATGGGATGAATTTCTTTGAATAATATTTCATTTCTGACCTTTCTAGAGTGACTTTTTAAAAACAGAAAGTCATGTTTACCTTTGCAACCATGACTTTCCAAAAATAGTAAATCACCTTTCATCAATTCGTAATCATATATACATGATGGAAAATAACTTAACTAGTCATTAATCGATCTCAATTGTTTAATTTTTAACTTAATCATTATTATTATTATTATTACTATTATCCTCTTTATGATATTATTATATTATTATTAAAAAGAAATTCAAGTCTCTCAATCGTGGGATTCAATCATGTCATATGTAACTCCCCTCAATTAATGCATATGTTACTCTCTCTCTTAATGGATTCATTCATCTCTTTCTTTAATGCTCTTATGCACCTCTTACACTCTTACATACTTTAATGACTCGTCATAAAAAGATTCATCTTACACATTTTTAATGCATAAGTTACACTTCTCTCCTTAATGCATAAGTTACACTTCTCTCCTTAATGGCATAAATTACACTTCTCTCCTAAATGCATAAGTTACACTCCTCTCCTTTATAGCATAAGTTACACTCCTTTTTTGGCATGTGTAACTCCTCCTTAAGGAATAGGAGTTACTCCCTCATGAATTCAACCTCCTTGCTCTAACTATATATTTGTGCCTCTCATCCTCACGTGACACACTTACTTGTGCTTGTGAAAGGAGACTTTGAACTTGAGAGAGTGAGAGAGTTGGAGAGTCTAGAGGAAGATTGAGAGAGAGAGAGAGAGAGAGTCTTGAAGAGAAATAGCAAATGTTGGAGAGCCAAAGTGATTCAGCGTTTGCATCAGCTACTGCTATCAGAGATCATCTTCAAATTTGGGTGAATTTCTTCATTCTGCCATTGTACTTTGTATCTCTGTTGAACAATTGATTTCTAATAGAAGAAGAATTTGGTTGGGTTTTCCCCTTATGGGTTTTTCCCTGGTCATTAACCTAACTTCTCTGTGTCTCATTGACTTTTTAGATGTCTTCTATTGTGCATATGGTTTATATGGTTTATGTTCTATCTACACTTAATTAGCTTATACTGCATCATAAAGAAGTTTTGGATTTAAGTGATTGTAACAGCATAGAACATCTTATTTTCAACATAATCATCAACGGTTCCTAAAACAATATTACAAGTTTCCTTAAACAAGTTCCCAAACATTCGGAAGGAAATGCTAGGCAACATGATTGTTATTGGACAAGGAGCAGGGCAGCACGGTAGTTTCAAACTAAGATCCATCGTTTCCAAAAAAGGGAAACACCCCAAAAACGTATCAATGACGTTTCCAAGCCTAATCGTACAAGTTTCCATTGCAAAAACGTTGAACAATGTTTCTGAGGGTTGGGAGGGACGTTTCTAATAACTTAGGAATAAACACAACAATGAATCAACTAGTACACAATACACAATTTTAACCCAACTTTGTTATATTACAAATCTTAATACAACAATCTTAGGGCTCTCGTACCAAGGATCATGGCCCTTACAATCAGCCCTCATACAAGACAACTAGGGCTTGGTATCAACAACAACTATGATGACCAATCTACCCTGAATATAAAGTACCACTAACCTACTTTCTAATGTAGCGCGCTCCACAGCGCCTTCCATTCCACGTACCTTGAACACTTTTGGCGGTCCGTTTCCTTCCAATCTGTAACTCCACAATCTGCCACTATCAATGATCACAGTTCCTTTAGGTCACTGAACTTTGGCCAAACTCAATCTGTCGTCTAGCTGCTCTTTAGTCCTTCAAAGAGTCCAACAAATAGGGTCTTCACACTGCTACCCACTTTTGTCACACTGTTGCTCAAGCATGACATAGCTTAGGGCTTTGGAGGTCACCCTCTTCTCATTGAAGCTGACCATTGAACCTCACTGAACTAGGGCTTGACAACTAGCCCTCTTGGCTACCCTTGCTTCCTTTAAAAGCCAACCCTTAGGACTCCACAGCACCTGCCCACTAACAGCCTTGTAGTCCTTCATAAGAGACTGTACTTCGGGTTCTTCTAGCAGCCTTCTAACATCCCTCCTTATTGTACACAAGTTGTACTTTTGAGTGATATTTTGACCTAAATTATAGACCCTGCGGCCAGGGTTTCCTCAGTCAAAATATCATATCTGATTCTTCGTGTTTTCCCTCCCTTACAGCCCTAAAATCCCTGCGTTGTCCCTTGAAGATACTCAACGTACCCGCCTGGCCTTTTTTCCCTCAACCAACAGCCCTTACAACCCTCCAAACCTGGTGCGATAGAGCTCAGCGTTTCTTCCAAAAACACAGAATATGCTTGTGGCTAGATCTTTGAAGATAGTTCAATGCATGCACAAAATCATTCCTTTAAACTTTATCTAGCATCTGCCCTAACTCAGCTATCCAAAAACATAACAAGGTTATCAAACTCAGCCTCCTTTCACTTCAAATATGCACCTAAGGGACTATGGCTACCTCATATCAAACGTCCTTCTCCTCTTGATGTATTTTGTTATTGTGATGTGTATTTGATCAAATGAGGTTGACACTTATTTATATGTTTTCTCTTGGGCAACGACCAGCGCTACAAAGGACACTCCTCAACCCAAGTCGACCTATACATTATGTCATTTAGCCCACCATATATAAATAAACAATTATTTTCTCTCATTTGAGCAAACCCTCCACAATTGCCTTAGTTTCCCCTTGCTCCATAAAGGGTGCCACACATGCAACAATGGTCCAACCATCAAAATCATGCTTGGTTTCGTGCCTACAACTTTGGGTGCAAAACCCACTGCGTGGGTGATTCACCAACAAAGTGATTTTGTGGTTCCAACTCACATAAACCCAATACCTATGGTTGTGGATTACCTCCCAAGCTACATAACTCAACAAAGTCCACTAGTTATTGTTTCCACCACTCAAACTGCTACAATGCCTTCCCACACGTCCAAGGTGAATTTGATGCAATCCACACAATTGAAGAATCCTCGAGAACCTAAAGGGAAGAAGAAAAAGATCGAACAAAAGAACACTTCAGCAAGGGAACCAGTAACCCAAACCTAAAATGGGTGGGGACAGGAAGGAGAGAGAAGAAAATGAAGTTTCCCAACAAGATTTGTGGTGGAGAAAATCTCACTCAAGAGTGACCAATGATGGATTAGATTCATCAATACTTTAATCAATAAAATGCTAGCCAGTAGCCTATTGTGTGGACAAACCCATCCCCTACCCAACAACAACAAATGGTTGCACCTATGAAAAATCCTTAAATAGCAGCAACTAGAAATATATTTCTCTTAACTCATAAAATTAATTATGCAGTTTATTTTGTTTACGGCAAAATAACGAAATATCCACACTGCAATTTCTTCACCAAATAAAATATTGTGGAAGCAAAAACAGGAACTGAGAAATACTAGCTCACACAAAAAATATGACATTGTTATTTTTGGAAAAAAATCCATGGAAAAACCCAATGTGGGAAACCCAATTACAGTAGGTGAGGGTTTATATTATTATTATGCTGCAAAAATTCTAGGAAAAATCTGAATGTCCAAAACTGGCAATCCTACAGAGAAAATACTGGCAGAAATATTGTGAGGAAATTTTCCTCACCCCACAAGCAATCTGACATTGAAACTGGCCTCTGAAACTCCTCCACGAAATGCCCTGTGTCACCCTCTGCGCAAGCACAAATTTTTGTTTCCTAGATTTCACTCTGAGCTACCTCTTCAACCTACCATTGACTCTAGAAATGTTTCTCCTAGCCTCTGCTAATTTTCCTGCCTATGGAACTCTGAAACAGCTTCCCAAATCTGCAAATCGAACTGCCTCGTAGAGGCTACTACGTAGCCTCTCTGTGGCTATCTCTGCCTCTTTGCAAGTTACTCCCTGAAACAGGAAAAACTTCCTCTGGATCATTGTTGACCTCTTCTGCCACCTGCTACTCACCTCCTGGTTCGATCTCCACTGTTGAATCACTCCTATAACTAGGAATTCGAACTGCCTGGGCAACTAAGTATTTGCACTGGTGTGTTCTCCATCTACCCATCGACCTCTTCTTATAATCTCCAATTGGGACTCCAAAGGCCACGATTAAAACTTAATCAATGGCTGAGATCATCTCCAAGTCGACTTGTGTGAGTTTTTAGATGATTCACACCTTTTCCAATTAATTCCTATTAATTAACCACTTTTCCTAAGTTAGACTTAGGAAATTTTTTACTTATGGTCAATTAATTTAATTGAGTCATCTCTAGGTGGAATTTCCATAAACGATTTCTAGGTTTTGGAGAACTCATGTGTTTTAGCCTCTCCACAAAGTCTTGAGACTAGAACACCATCTGATGGTGCAAAAACTAACACTCCCTCTTAGCGAGGAAGGTGTTATGGTGTCGCATTGCTACAACACCTTGTCTCTGCTACATCCTCCAACCCATAGTTTTAAAACTCTGACTCCGACTTTGAACCAGCTGAGGGTAGACTCCGACTCGATATCGACTCGGCCTAGTTAATTTCAATGCCTCGGTTTTTGTAAAAATACATTAAGTATTTAATTTTTATGAAAAAACATAATTTTAAAGATTTTCATTCATGTTTCCAAACTCGAAGTATTAGAATATAGAGATAAGATAACATATGATCAAAGTATGCTCATGAATATATCTATTATATCAATATGGCACCCATCGCACTGTCCAATACATGTAATATATAGGGATCAGAACAAAAACACATAACCAAGGAGGCTCTAAATGTCATCTACAACAAAACATCACTAGTCACTAGTCACTACTGCTAGAGAAGCCAACATCATCTGGCTCAAACTCTAAATCAGAATTAGACAGGGAAACTGATCGCTCCTCCTCATCAAGATCTCCAATTGAAACTCTCGAAATAGTATTACTAGCAGGCGCAGCAGTTGCACGTTGAGATCATAGTTTTATAACTAGGTCGATCTGACTCAGAAGAGGCCTAGTTTACCGAGTCATACCCTTGCCCGGACCAACTAGGTCAATTATTCGGTTCGACAGTCAGTCCATTACCAAATCGACCGAGTTAGTCACCAATTCAGCCAATTCAGCAATGGACCGACCAAACCGACCAAGCACGACTTAAATCAGTCGGCCTCAGAAGTAAGAAAAAAGGCGGGCTAGGCAGACTTGAAACCAAATTTTTTTTGTTTAAACTATTTCATAGCCCCTCTACCCTTCTCCCACGCCTATAAAGGTCACACGACCCCCTCATATTTCCTCACAACTATCTCATTGCATTTATGTGAGCATTTGTGAGGAGTTTGTGAGTAGTTGGAGTTGGTTTTTGGAACAGCATTAAGGAGGTTCTTGGGTGATCTTTAGAGCAACATTGGGGAGTTGGTTTTTGGAGCAGCATTGGTTATGTGTTTTTGTTCTGATCTCTATATATTACATGTATTAGACAGTGCACTTGGTGCTATTTTGATATAATAGATATATTCATGAGCATGCTTTAATCAAGTGTTGTCTTCCCTCTATTATTCTGAGTTTAGAAACATGAATGAAAATCTTTAAAAATATGATTTTTCAATAAAATTAAATATTTAATGTACATTTTACAAAGATCGAGTCATTAGAATCAACTAGTCCGAATCAATACCAAGTCGAAGTTCGAGTCGGAGTTGACCCTCAGTCGGTTCCGAGTCCGAGTCCAAGTCCAAGTTTTAAAACTATGGAGCCTGAGATAGACGAGCTATGCGCTTGCATCATGGTCGAGTAGAGGAAGTGCCTACAACTAGAGGACTTGGGGCTAGGCATGGTACTAGTGGATCTACATTTAACTGAACATTATGTTCAAGTAATGGCTCCATCTCTAAATCCAAATCAAGACCAATATCCTCATCAGGGTCAAACTCTGTTGGTTGACTCTCCACTAGATGTTGGATCAATATCTTCCAACACAATGGGAGTTGTATCAAGCATTTTGTTTAGCAATTGGTTGCATGTTAGACGGAGGATGTATTGGACGTAGACTAGATCTTTTAACCGTTTTTGTTTCAAATGATTTCTCTTCTTCGTGTGAATCCTCTCAAAGAGAGACCAATTGCGCTCACACCCAGAAGCACTGCAAGGTTGACTCAAAATATAGATTGCAAACTTCTGCAATTAAGGACAATGGCTACCAAATGCCTCCCACCATTGTGATGCAACAAACATAGTTGTGTAATGAGTTAGCTCAATAAACCATATCCAACTTTCAAATTATAAACAATTTAACAAAATAAGAATTTGAAAATTGAACTTGTTTACCTGGCTCATCTGCTTCCCTTGCAATCCTTGCTAGTTTCTTGCCAAAGGTACAGTGGCTCTACTGAAACAAGTGATCTGTCGATGTATCTCCAGCTGGTCACTCTCCTTAGGGAACATGCGCTCAAGGCACTCAATCAATCCATCTCTAACCTCCCTAATCAAAGCTTCTGCCTCCAGAGCTTTATAATGCTACCTTGAGTTCAGAAAAAACCCAATTGCATGTCTAGGACGATAGAGTTTATTGTTCCATCTTTGATCAATGATTTCCCAAATGGACCCATACTTAGCTAATCTATCCTTGTATGTTGCCTTTATTTGCTCCTTTGCTTGATCCATAGCCTAATAAATAAAATCTATAGCCAATCTTCCCCCATCCACCAACCGCAATACCTTAACTAGTGGCTCAACAACCTTCACAATCTCTGTTGCCTTTTTCCAAAATATTTCTTCATTAACTTTCTTTCTCACATCTTTGCCATCTTGTTTGCGAATCCATTGACATTCATTCCATTCATCACTAGAAAACATCCTGTGCAATTTTCTATGTTGGAAAGCATAGATTGCAATGTCAAAAAATGAATTGCAAATCTAGTGATGGCAAGCCTAACAAGAACCTTGCCCCTGTGTTTTTCCTCATCAGGTTCAAAATCGATGAGTGATTGTAAATATATTTTGTTATGCTTTTGGCATGCTTTACGGTGTTCTTGATCCAATCTATTTTACCAATACCCTCAAGCATGAGGTCTATGCAATGTACAGCACATGGGGTCCAAAAGATGGTTTTGTATTTTTCCTCTAACATTTTACCAGGAAGAACATAGTTAGAGGAATTATTTGTGATGATATGAACAACATTATCCACCCCCACTGCTTCAGCAACCTCATCCAAAAGTTGAAACAAGTGTGGATCTTTCACCCTATCAAATGCATCAACTGATTTTAGAAACATGGTTCCCTGTGGGCAAAAGATAAGAGAATTTATGATGGTATAGTTCCTTTGATCATTTCATCCACTGACATGACGGTACATCCTGTTTTCGCCCATGAGCTTTTGAAATATTTCAAATATTCATCAATGGACATAACCTCTTTTTGCAAAAGAGATCCCCTTAACTCATGCATAGTAGGGCCTTTGAAGCCCTTTCCAGCAGCAAATATGGCACCAAACATAGGTTCATAATATGGTGAATGAGAAGCATTGAAGGGGATATTAGCATCATACCACCATCTAGCTATGTAATCACAGGTAGTTTCTCTCAATTCTTTCTTCCAATGGTCATCTAAAGTACGTTGCGTTTGACCTCTATTAGCTTGAGGACCATGTGCACTATCGCAGGAAGAGGAGGGTGTGACTGTGAAATAACTTTTGATATCACTCTTCTTTTTAATTTTACCCTTACCCTTTCCTTGAATAGACTCCAAAGAGGGAGGAACATAGCGAAAGGGGTTGTATGCATCAGTGCAAGGGATAGATGAAGAGCCCTCATAATCAAAATTGGGGTTGGCAGCCATCATGTGTTTTATACTACTCTTCCTCCCTATTTCAACCTCTATTTCTTTTTGCCTAGCTTTTTCTTCTTTAAACTTCTCAAATCTCTCTATCAACTCCTTCCTAATATCCCCAATTTGTTATGTTGGTGCTGCACATGGAATAATTTGGGCTCTAATACCAGCCAAGTGTTGCTTCATCCTATGAATTCCCCCTCCACCTCCCTTAATTTTTTTATGACAATTTGCAATGCATTTGATTATCAATCATCCCAGCGTATGCCCAATTAGCATTTTTCATTCTAGGAGCCAGTTTTTGATATTTGGACTTAAAAATGAAAGGACAAAAGTCTAAAAATGAAAAGAAAGAAAAAAAAAAACTCTTCAATGTTCATTTCTTTTAGAAAAATTACTCTATTTCCAGAATTGCAAAAAAATAAAAAACAAGGGCAGATTTGAGAAGTGAAAAAAAAATACCTCTAGGCTCTAGCCTCCTCAATGCTACTCCAAAAACCAACTCCTTAATGTTGCTCCAATGATTGCCCAAGAAGCTCCTCATTGTTGCTCCAATGATTTCCCAAGAGGCTCCTCACTGCTGCTCCAAAAACCAACTCCAACTCTTCACAAACTCCTCACAAATGCTCACACAAATGCAATGAGATAGTTGTTAGGAAATGTGAGAGGGTTGGGTAACTTTTATAGGCTTCGGAGAGGGTAGATGAAGTGAGAAAAACCTAAAACCAAAAGAAAATCGCTTTTAAAGTCTATCTTTCCCTCCCTTTTCCACCACGGACCGGCTCGGTATGGTTATAACGGGCTAGGCCGAGGCGGCCAGTTAGTTACCGAACCAACCGAGTCGGTGTCCGGCTCGGCCGGTTCTATAACGAACAAACCTTCGGACCAGTTTTGTACCAAGCCAGCCCGGGCAGGGGTCCAGCCCGGTTGACCAAGCTAAGTCCGATTCAGACCGACCTGGTTTTACAACGCTCATTTCAACCAATACTCTATTGTGCCACGCACATACCTTAAAATGTACCTCATTGTTGTCCAATGTATCCACTTTGGTTCCACCATAAACTCGCTGAGGATATTGACCGCAAAGCAAATATCTAATCTAGTGTTGGCCAGATACATGAGAGAGCCAATGAGATGTATATATAAGGTGGGGTCAACATCCTTGTCATCTAATGCTTCTATTTTCGTCCAGTTGGTGATCATGGGCGTCGACATGGATCTACAATCCTGCATTTTGAATCTCTTTATAATATCTATAGCATATCTCTCTTGACCAAGGAAGATCTCCCCATCCTTCTGCTACACTTCCAAACCTAGGAAATCGTCCATCAACCCAAAATCCTTCATATCAAACTCTGCTGCTAGGTTCCTCTTGCAATCCTCAATGAGCCCTAATGACCCTATCAGGAAGAGATCATCCACATACAACACTAGGATAAGTGGCTCATCCTCTACCATCAAATAGTAAAGGTTGGGATCTACATCACTCTTGACGAATCCCATCTGCTATAAGTAGCTGTCAATCTGACCATACCATGCCCTGGGAGCTTGCTTGAACCCGTACAGAGCTTTCTTCATCCTGCACACGAGTGTGCTTCTCATGAGTCTCGAAGCCCTTTGGTTGTTCTATGTACAACTCCTCCTCTATCACCCCATTCAAGAATGTTGTCTTGACGTCAATTTGGTGAATTTGCCACCCCATTTGAGTTGGTAGGGTATAACTGACCGGATAGAAGTGTATCTGGAAATTGGGGCGAAGGTCTCCTCATAATCTATCCCATTCTTTCTATGCATAGCCCTTTGCCATAAATCTAGCCTTGTTCTTCTCCACACTGCCATCTACAGTGTACTTGATCTTGTAGATCCAACGAGAACCTACAACTGACCTGTCCTCAAGCCTCGGCGCCACCTCTCAAACGTCATTTGCCATGATAGAGTTATACTCCTCTACCATGGCATCTACCCACACCTGATGGTGTGCGACCTCTTAAAATTTGGAAGGTTCTGCAACCTAATCCACCAATGCTTGGTACCTATCAAGCTATTTGTGCTCTCTCTTATTTGTCCTAGGAGCTCCAATGAACTCCTTTGCATCTCTCAATGTCTAACAAACTTCTCTGCTAGTTCGACCACTAGTGGTGGGAGGTTCAACCAACTCCTCATCCTGCCTTTGTTGCTCTGTTTGTTGTGAACTCACTAGATCCCCTGCACCTAAGGATATGCCCGTACTAGTAACTGTACTAGATCCCTGTATCTGTTCTACTGGCGATCCCACTGGCTGCCCCTGCTACTGGACCAATGGAACTTTTGTTGGCTAATTCTGACCACCTACAGGTATCTCATGAGATCTCTTGAAAGCTTGGTGCTCCATGAACTTTACATTCCATCTCACTACAATCTTCCTATTGCTGGGAATGTAGATCCTATATGCCTTTGAGGTCTTGTTATACCCAACGGGGAACCTCTTCTCTACAGTTTGATCCAATTTGGTGCACTTCTCATCTGGCACATGGCAATAAGCAATGCTACCAAAGATCCTGAAGTGACTAAATTTTGGCTTCTTCCCTGTGAAGATTTCTTCTAGCGTTTTCTTCCCCAATGCCCTACGAAGAGTCTTGCTCTAAACATACACTGTTGTGTTACATGCCTATGGCAATAGAAACCTGAGAAATCCTGGTCATATAACATTGCTTTTGCAGCCCCAATTATAGTTCTGTTTTTCCGCTCCGCTACCCCATTCTGCTGTGGATTGTATGGAGTTGCCCACTCTCTTTTGATGCCTTCCTTCGCACAAAAATTTGCGAATTCTTTTTCAACATACTCTCCACCATTATCTGAGCGAAGCACCTTTATATTCCTCCCTATCACATTCTCCACGAGAGCCTTAAACTCTCTGAAACAATCAAAGACCTCATCCTTGGTATTCAAGACATAGATCCAGCCTTCCAGGTTTTCCTGGAATGGTCATCAATAAAGGTGAGGAAGTATTTGGTCCCACTGAGAGATCTAGTGGACATTGGGCCACAAATGTCTAAGTGTATAAGTCCTAACATGCCATCTGCTCTGTTGTCACTTCTTGGGAATGTTGCCTTAGCATATTTCCCAAGCACACAAACATCATCGTGTTTTGTGCCAAGTTTTGGAACCATTGTTACTGTCTCCCTGAGCATATTGAGTGCCCCATGGTGTAAATGTCCCATTCTCTGATGCCATAGCTCATTCAGTTTCTTCCCACTGCTATTGTCACTGCCTACTAGTGCCATTGGAGAATTGAGTTGCAACCTGTACAACCTGTTGCTTCAAACTCCAATCTGTCTCAACCTCCTTCAACTCAGGTGTTTGACAAACACCTTCTCCCCTACGAAGTGCACATCATATCCCTTATCCTGTAGTTGGGATACTGAAATCAGGTTCATACCCAATCTTCGCACATGCAGTACATCTGTAGCGTTGGTACTTGTTGCTGACTCCCTCTGAAAATCGATGGTACCGCTCCACATTGGAGTACATTTCGTTCTGTTTCCCATTGTAATCTGGAAATCCATCTACTCATTGTAGCTAGAGAAATATTCTCTAACCCCTGTCATGTGGGTTGACGCTCCACTGTCCATATACCAAACACCCTGTGAAGTTGAGCCTGATAAGCAAGAAAATTCGTCCTCCAATCTAGAAGATAGTTCTGAAGCCCCCTGAATATCAAATCGATCCATGTCCACACTGGAGAATTCTAGGTATAATTCAATGTTATTTCTCTTCCTTCCAACACCGATTCTGCTACTGCAAACTGCTGCAAAAACCCTCTATGCCTAGACAAGAAATCTACTCAACAAAATTTATAGTTGTTGCAACTCCCTCTAGCTGCTGGAATCACTATTTTGGGCAGGTCGAATTTTCTGCCACCCAACAACTAAAAATTGAACCCTCTGTCTAGCAATTCGCAATACCTGGCTAGGCACTGCGCAGCCCCAGAAAATTTCGCCCTGTTGCTCCCTCTGAACAATAAAATTTTCTTCTTCCGCTCATGAGCTTCCCATCTGTCAACCTCGCTCTGATACCATGTGAAAATTCCTCGAAATGCAGCAACTGGAAATATATTTCTCCTAACTAATAAAATTAATTGTGCAGTTTATTTTGTTTACAATAAAATAATGAAACATTCACACTACAATTTCTTCACCAAATAAAATACTACAGAAGCAAAAACAGGAACTGAGAAATACTAGCACACAAAAAATATGGCACCATTATTTTTGGACAAAAGTCCCAGAAAAACCCAATGTGGAAAACCGATTACAGCAACTAAGGGATTATATTATTATTATGCAGCAAAAATTTTGGGTACAATTTAGATGTCGAAAATTTGCAATCCTACAAGAAAATACCGGAAAAAATATTATGAGGAAATTTTCCTCACCCCACAAGCAATTCTGCACTGAAATTTGCCTCTGAAACCCCTCCACGAAATGCCCTGTGTCACCCTCTACATAGGCACAAATTCATGTTGCCCAAATGTCACTCTGATTTGCGTCGTCAACGTGCCGACTAACTCTAGAAATGTTTCTCCCGACCTCTATGAATTTTTCATGTCTCCAAAACTCTAAAATGACTTCCTGAATTTGCAAATCCAACTGCCTCTTAGAGGCTACTGCACAGCCTCTCTATGGCTATCCCTGCCTCTCTGCAAGTTACTCTCTAAAACTAGAAAAACTTCCTCCGGATCACTGCTAACCTCTTCTGCCAGCTGCTACTCGCCTCATAGCTCGATCTCCACTATTGAATCACTCCTGCAGCTAGGAATTCAAACTACCTGGGCAACTGAGTATCTGCACTAGTGTGTTCTCCATCTACCTATCGACTTCTTCTTATAATCTCCAGTTGGGACTCCAACAGCCACAATTAAAACTTAATCGATGGCTGAGATCATCTCCAAGTCGATCTATGTGAGTTTCTAGATTATTGACACCTTTCTCAATTAATTCCTATTAATTAACCACTTTTCCTAAGTTAGGAAATTTTTTAATTATGGTCAATTAATTTAATTGAGCCATCTCTAGGTGGAATTTCTAGAAACGATTTATGGGTTTTGGAGAACTCGTGTTTTAGCCTCTCCATAAAGTCTGGAGACTAGAACACCATCCGACACTACAAAAACTAACAACACCTAATTCTACCCCTCCACAAGGGGTCATGACTAGTGATTTCCAACCCAAAAAGCTATCATCCAACAATCATGTTTACATGTGTGATGAGACAGCGCTACCTTCAACACGAGCTAAAAATCATGATATTACTGAGAGTGGTTCTTCTTATAAGGAGCCAATCATCCCTATTACCCCCCCCCCTATCATCCCTATGTCTAGCTAGTGACATACCATGATCCACAAATAGGCAGCCTCAGATGCCTCTCATCCATGTTTCGATCAATGATTTCTTTCATCTATCCTACTCAATCGATAAAGGTGGCTCATCTATTATAAAATACATTAACCATTTTTGCATTCAAGTGCTTTCATTTAGTGTTTAAGGGCATTCTAGTATGGATCATAGGTTGAATTGGATGATAGACCACTTTTGATTGTACATTTGTTCTCATGCTTCACCTTGGTAGTTATCACTTGTCCCTAGTTCTGTATGACCTTCCTTGAGGCCTTTCTTTCACTACCTAGGAGGGGCACAAATCGAATGCTCTCACCGATGTTATGTGTTCATAGTAATCCATACTTAACACCTTCCATCCTCCCCTTGTATCCACATTCCATCTTCGAGTTGATTGCTTTCTATCACTAGTATTGGTTCCCTGTTTTCCTCATCTTTAAGTAGAAGCCTAGAAACTTTGCCCTAAGAGGTCAATGCAACAAAAACGAAAGAAAAAGCACGATCCATAATGTTAAAATGTTCAAGATTAGCAGGGATAAAGGAAAGTGTGTGGACAAACTCCTAGCCTGATATCTACCCCTCTCATTGGGCCTCACCCAGCTCTTGGCAAATGCATGAGCTATCTAAATAAAGGAATTATGAATATCCCAACCCAATGAGCAAGGAAACACTTCATCTTTAATGGGTCAATGACGAATCGGTTGAAGCCTATAACCCAAGATATATATGTAAAAAGGAAAAAATGATGATGAAAAAGGCACACAAGAGGGGTGGTAAAAATAGGTCAAGGAAAGGCGTAACATAGGTCCCACAATTGCTCCCTCTTCACATCATAATGCTCAAGGTTGTTGGAATTTCATAGTTGGTCCAAGACAATGGCATCCTCCATGAAGTAAACTTTGTGTCATGCCATTGATCACTTGCATCTATTCATTGATGGATTGACACACCTATTGATTGATGGATTGACACAGGGAATTATTCGTCCCCTTAGATTGGAAGCACCTAATAGGACCTTGAGATAACCCTCCCTTATTTAAGCATGGTAACTTGTGTACAAATCATAAGGTAGGAAGACATTTGAAAATAATGTTATTAAAATTATTTTGATGACCTTAACATTAAATATGGCCCACTATGATACTCTTATGGTTTTTGCATCTATGATGTTGATCTCACTTGATTCTATGAGCATGTGTTATATACTTGTTCCCGGGTACAACTTCCATCCCTTAAGGGATTGTATGATGCTTCTCCAACACGACAAAGAGAATGTTCAACCCCACTTAATGACTCCACTAGGCACCTCGACCTAGGACGTTGACCACTTATTAAGGAGTGTTGACCTTTAGATGCCTTTGGCTCAATTGATGATACTCTTCTCTCCCTCCAAGACCTAAAATGTTGCACTTCAAAGCTTAGATGTTGCCTTGAAAGATGATGTAACCCACAGTTGATAAGATAACCCCAGGTTAGCATTGCACCTACATGATGGGCGATCCCCTGGATCTGAGGAGATTTGATGATGACGATGATGATGATGATGATGATGATGATGATGGTGATGACATGTGACCACTTTGGAGGGGATGGTACTTTCTTAGCATGACGACATCATGCCCTAGCTCCATGGCATACCCTTCATGAGGCCTAGATTGACGATGTGGGCTTGTTTGAGGATAACTTGTTGATGAGGGAGTCTTGCTTGATGATTGGACACCATTTAATGAGGAGATGTGACCTTTGAGATGAGATGCGTTCCTTTGATTGATCCATGGTATCTTTTAATGAAAGAAACACCTTTTGGAATATGATGTGAAAATTTGGATGCCCAAATTTCTACTGCACCCACTGATAATATTTCTCCTACTTGTTAATTTACATGAACAAGTTATTTGTAATTTTCTACGGCAAACACTGAAATACATACACTGCAGCCTACACCATTTAAATTTATAAGCGGAAACAAGAAACTGAACAAGAAATAGATACAACACAATGACACCATTTTTTTTAGACAAAAGTCCCCGAAAGGACCCAATGCGGGAAAACCGGTGCAACAGTTCTTAGGGTTTTATTATTAAGCAGCAGTTATTTTTTAATACAAACTTTGGATGCCTTGCTACCTATCCAGTATAGAGAATATCACTTGGAAGAAGAAATTAGTGAGATTACCTCACTCTACATTGTAAGTCTCGGCTGACCCGACAGCTGAACCAACGAGTCCCTGGCTACCTCTACGCAGACCCTACGCAGTCACTACGTGGCATGCGTCTCTGCCTTTAAGGCACTGGAACAATTTGCTCTCATGAGCTTCAACTTCAACCCTCCCAGTTCAAAACATCAAACCCCTAGAAAAATCTCGGACTTCTGGTTGGAAGGCACTATGCTGCTCTCCATGACCCCTTCCTGGCTCTGCGTCACCCTCACTGGGCACTGCGTTGCATCCTTTGTGTCCTTTTTTGCCTCTCTGCTATGTATTCTTGGCTAAGGAGAAGATTCTCGAACCAAAAACTATCTCTGCCCCTCTCTGTGTGATCACCACGAAATCACTACGCTACTCTAGCTTCAGCAATTTGATCTAACTGATCAACTCTCAGTATGTTCTCCAAGCGCCCATCAAGCCTTCTCTTATAATCCTCTCATTGATCAATCAACGGCCCAAATTAGATTCTAATCAATGGCTAGGATCATAATTGATCTTCGCCTTCTTCTAGAAGTTACACCCACAGTTTAGATTAATAACCATTAATTATTTTAATTCCCTAAGTTTAGACTTAGGGTCCCATTAAAAATAATCAATTATTTTAATAAAACTGTCTCCGGGTGGAATTTCCCAAAACGATTTCTGGGTATTGGAGAATGCATGTGTCTAAGCCTCTCTGCAAATTTTGAGACTTAGAACACATCCGATGCTACCATAAATCAACACTCCCTCTTAGCGAGGAATGTGCTCTAGCAATGCAACCTGCTGAAGCATCACTCTGCTCTGTAACATCTCCTTCTGCGTTGTTGATGTCTGACATCCCGTCCACCAACTACTGCGCAAATGTTGCATCTGTACTACTGCTACCTTGCCATTGTCAACACTGCATCCATACTGCAACTCCCTCTCAATTTTGCATCCATGTTGTTGCTAGTACTGCCACTACCAACTGGATCTGCACTACAACCTTCTCCAACTATTGTTGCTACTGTATCAGCAACGGAAAAGCATCCCAAATTACTGAACTGGTGTTCAGTATGATGCATCTCGCTGTTGGAGTCTGACTACTACCAATCTCTATGTTGACCCTCTGAAACCTCTGCATTGTTGTTGACTTCTTCTCTGTGCCATCTGCACTGCTGCCAACTCTACTCTACATTGCTCAGTCTCTGGTGCTACTAGCCACTGAAACTGTGTTAAATTGGCAACTAGGGCCAAACTCCATGTGGGTCGGCTTATTTATGGCAGCTGATATTTCTATTGGATCCTTCTCGTCGAGAGGTGTAGGATTGATCCAAAGATCATCCGATTCCGATAAGTATTTATGGAGATATGAATTTATTTTGTTTATATAATTATTATCAAGCCGACCAGCGCTTATGTAGGCTCTAGAAGCCCAAACGTCATGTCTATTCAATCATCCGCCTTTAGTATAAATAAGAGAGGATTTGGAGTCATTAGCACAACACATTCTTCATGTGATCTCCTCTCCACATCTTGGGTTTTTGGTGAAGGAGATACACTAATGAAGAATACCCTAGCTGCAGTCACAGTCAACGTAATACCCTAATTCATGGAGATATATATACGTTGAAATGGCATAGCATGGAAATGTATATATATACGCATAGCATTCAAGGGATACATATGCGGCTATATGTATGAACATGGAAAACGCAGATACGTTGTTTACGAAGAGACATCTACACGCTATCATGAAAATACCTTACACACATTTATGTTGATCATGACATTTATACACAAGTCATAAATACGTTGGGTCATGAATCCGCAAGCAAATGGAGATACCCTATCCGCAGTAAATAGAGACACCCTATATGTAGGCCATGGAAATGTATTAGATGCAGTGATCTACGAATTAAGTCAAGGCATGAAGCCACCGTCCAGGCATGAAACCGCAGAAGAAAATGTCGTAGTCAAGGGATCGTTGAAGCAACCATAAAAACACAGAACTCATATTCGGATGGTTCTGAGATTGGAAGAGGAGCCGTTGTGATACGAAGGAACCCGCGGTCTATACGCACTGTCATAAAAACCTTTCTACACAGTCAAAGGAACTCCACATGCAGTCATGGAGAAAATGCACAGATACGTGTCGTAGCAAATGCACAGCTACATGAACCCTAATCTGTTGTATATATGCGTTATGAAGAATATCATGACCATTGGCACAACACTCTGTCATGATATAATGCAGTCTATATATGAAACCGCAGCAAATACATGAAGCCGCAGTCAATACAGAAGCCGCAGTCTATATATATGAAACCGCAGTCATGTCTTGTGAGGAGGTTTGGAAAGGAGACCTATCCATGAAAGGAGCAAATCCGCACCATGTATAGATACACAGTCATACACAGTCAATGAAAAGTTGTGACAAGGGTTTCAAGCAATGCCAAGTGTCGCTGTAATAATGATAGTAGTAGTTACATTCTCAGCATATTAACGCAGTCAATGAGAAGTTGTGATGATCAGTGACAAAGTCATGATCTAGTTCTTGTGAAATCATGATCTCAATGCAGAGATCACCTCCGGGGTAATTTCAAGGGACTGTCATCATGGTGCAGTGATGATAACAGTAGTACTGAAGATATCAGTGATGAAGTGCAACACAGCGATGCATGATGATGGAAGATGCCGCATCATGGACAGCATGATGTATGGGCAATGTGATGAGATCACGAGCAACATGATGATGCATGATGCAGCATGATGGTGCTACACGGTAAGGTGCAGCACATGGACGAGATGCAGCACGACGATAGGTGAAGGAGTCACCTTGAGAATCAGTTGAAGTAAAATGTCTTCAACTGATCTCATCATTATACGAAATGATCTATGCTAGATCTAGATAAGTCAAAGTGTTGACTTCTGTTGTAAATGTACTCTCTCTCTCTCTTTCTCTGCTGAAATTTGATGATAAAAGAAGATTTGATCAAAGGGTTTCCCCACACATTGTGGGGTTTGTCCTTGGCTCGCGCCATATCTTGTGTCCTCTTGTCTTGGCTTGTCTTCTGCGTTTTATATTTATGTTCTATCTACAGTTTATCTTAATGCTAATGTGATAGCTAACTGTGAAAATTTAAATAAATTGCTCTAGCATAGAACATACCTAAACTTCACATGGTATCAAAGTTGAGGTGAAGACAATGCCCAAGCAAGAGTGAAAGAGCAATCGCCGAAGACAATTGGGACAAGACAAAAGGATCAATGGGTTCCTCATAATTCACCTAGGGTGAAGTCGAAGCAAAGAATCTTATCAGAATGGCGTAGCTGAAGTTTCTGATGGCCCATATAAAGATCACTTCATTGGGAAGTTTGGATCTAAGGGTGGAAGGAAAGGCGGATGCCTTATTGAAATAAGTTCGGCCGTTATGCAAAGGAGTGTCCGAATGGCAAAGACACATCTCTTGATGAAGATAACAATCATTCCTGGGACATCTTCAATGATCAAAGGAATGACTGGTAATGCAGGTCATCAAGGAAATAGTCGACTCTTCCACGAAAGCAAGGAACCCCATAATCTCTTTTATGTACCTGATCGCAAGAAGAACCTGATGTCCATCTCAGAAATGGAAGTAAAAGGTTACAAGGTGGCACTTATCGATGGAAAGTTACGTGTTTGAAAATAGATCTTTCAAAAGTGTTTTTGAGTTCAGGGTTGTATCAAGTTGCAGGAAGTCCACTGGGGACCATGTCCATTAACTCAGCACCAGAGGTCTGTGAGTCAGATGGTGACTAGGATGCCTGAATTCAAAAAGGAGCATGAAGGTACATGTCTGAAATGTACCGAAGGAAAATATTATAAGGGGACCATTCCCCTCATGCAGCAGGTCCACAGGCTTGGAACAACCCAAGGAGTTTGAGAATCATGATCAGGGAATCTCATGTATACAGGTGGAAGAAAGCCCTCTATGGCTTGAAGCAAAACACCTCGGGCGTAGTATGAGAGGATTGATAGGTGTCTAATGCAGCTAAGATTCACTAGGAGTGAAACCGATCCAAACCATTACTCGAAGGTTGTGGATGATTAACCTCTCGTACCGACACCTCTGTCTGACAGGTGCAGACCCTCTCATTTATAGGAGACAGAGGGAGTTGGATTCTGAATGTGGAAAGATAAGCTGCAAGCCTGTGACTACCTCGAGGATCTTAACTTTCAAGAAATTATATGGTAGTGATGTCGGACCTGATTTGGGAAATGCCTTTGAGTTTCATAAACTCATTCGTTGATGTTCTTGGAGAACCTCCGTCCGAACATATGTGTTGCAGTTAACATGGTGAGCTCATATTTGGTTGAGCCTCACTGGATTGGTGCTGAGAATCTTCTAAGATATCTTCAAGGCACAATCTCTCATGGATTGAGATACACTGCCGGAAATATGAAACCACGTGATTATTTGAATGATAAGTGGGCAGGCAGTGTGGAGGATCACTAGAGCACTTCCCAGTACTGTTTCTCTTTGGAATCTGCCTCGATATCCTAGATGAGCAGGAAGCAGAAGTCGGTGACTCTGAGCACCACCAAGGCAGAATACATTGCTGCTAGTATGGCCTTCTGTGACGCAGTCTGGTTGCTGAAGCTCTTCTGTGAGTTGTTTGTACACATGATGAATACCACTATGATTCTCTGTGACAACCAGAGGTGGGATTCGATTATTGAGAAATCCTATATTCGACGATTGCTCCAGCATGTAGACATCAGATACTGCCTTATCTGGGATATGGTAAGTCGATGAGCAAGGAGGTTCCATTGCATTAAGATGATGTACAGGTCGATACACTTTGTCAGAGCCCCATGGAAAGATCAAATTTGTGATTTTCCCAAACGACTTGGAGTCGTCAAGAAACCCTTGTACAAGGGTCCTGCATGTTGCATACATTGAGCTCTGGGGGCTTGCGGTTCTTACTGGAGCAACATACGACCACAGGGTGAC
>APFE030372755.1:332248-345658 GCA_000404065.3 Pinus taeda
GAAATGAAGTTAGGGACCATAGTAGTACCGATGGACGCATCGTTGTATCTATCGTACTCCCTATGCTAGGATGACCTCAATTGATCTGGGATCAATGACACTGGTCTGGGACCAGTGGTAGGAGTTGTAAATACTATGACGCTGACTTCGGATCGGCTGAGACTGGTCTGGGATCAATGGTACATACTCCGAGACTGACTTCGTGTCAGTGCAGGACTGGTCTGGGACCAGTGAGAGTCATACATACTATGACGCTGACTTCGGGTCTGTTGAGACTGGTCTGGGACCAGTAGTACACTCTCTGAGCCTGCGATACTGGTCTGGGACCAGTGGTAGGAGTGGTACCTACTATGACACTGACTTCGGGTCGATTGAGACTGGTCTGGGACCAGTGGTACATACTCCGAGACTAACTTCGTGTCGGTGCAGGATTGGTCTGGGACCAGTGAGAGTCGTACATACTATGACGCTGACTTCGGGTCAGTTGAGACTGGTCTGGGACCAGTAGTACACTCTCTTAGCCTGCAATACTGGTCTGGGACCAGTGGTAGGAGTTGTACCTACTATGACAGTGACTTCGGATCGGTTGAGATTGGTTTGGGACCAGTGGTACATACTTCGAGACTGACTTCGTGTCAGTGCAGTACTGGTCTGGGACCAGTGAGAGTGGTACACACTATGACGCTGACTTCGGGTCAGTTGAGACTGGTTTGAGACCAGTGGTACACTCTCTGAGACTGCGATACTGGTCTGGGACCAGTGGTAGGAGTGGTACTTACTAGAAGCTGACTTCAGGTCAGTTGAGACTGGTTTGGGACCAGTGGTATGCACTCTGAGACTGACTTCGGGTCAGTGGAGAATGATATGACTCATTCTCAATCAATTCTTCTTCTTCATAGTTCAGCAGAGCTGAGCAGAGCCAACAGAGCTAGCAGAGCTGAGCAGAGCCAACAGAGCTGAGCAGAGCCAGCAGAGCTGAGCAGAGCTAGCAGAGCTGAGCAGAGCTAGGCAGAGCAGTGCAAGGCACTAATGGCCGAGATAGTACAGTCGGACATATGGATCAGCAGATGGAGTTCTCCCTAGTTGAGAGGGAGTGTTAAATTGGCAACTAGGGCCAAACTCCATGTGGGTCGGCTTATTTATGGTAGCTGATATTTTTATTGGATCCCTCTCGTCGAGAGGTGTAGGATTGATCCAAATATCATCCGATTCCGATAAGTATTTATGGAGATATGAATTTATTTTGTTTATATAATTATTATCAAGCCGACCAGCTCTTATGTAGGCTTTAGAAGCCCAAACGTCATGTCTATTCAATCATCCGCCTTTAGTATAAATA
The DNA here is from genome assembly GCA_000404065.3 of Pinus taeda. Taxonomy (NCBI): domain Eukaryota; kingdom Viridiplantae; phylum Streptophyta; class Pinopsida; order Pinales; family Pinaceae; genus Pinus; species Pinus taeda. The sequence goes on from APFE030372755.1 coordinate 333,588, forward strand.
AGAGAGGATTTGGAGTCATTAGCACAACACATTCTTCATGTGATCTCCTCTCCACGTCTTGGGTTTTTGGTGAAGGAGATACACTAATGAAGAATGCCCTAGCTGCAGTCACAGTCAACGTAATACCCTAATTCATGGAGATATATATACACTGAAATGGCACAGCATGGAAATCTATATATATACGCACAGCATTCAAGGGATACATATGCGGCTATATAAATGAACATGGAAAACACAGATACGCTGTTTACGAAGAGACATCTACACGCTGTCATGAAAATACCTTACACACAGTTATGTTGATCATGACATTTATACACAAGTCATAAATACGTTGGGTCATGAATCCGCAGGCAAATGGAGATACCCTATCCACAGTAAATAGAGACACCCTATATGCAGGCCATGGAAACATATTAGATGCAGTGATCTATGAATTAAGTCAAGGCATGAAGGCATCGTCCAGGCATGAAACCGCAGAAGAAAATGTCGTAGTCAAGGGATCGTTGAAGCAACCATAAAAACACAGAACTCATATTTGGATGGTTCTGAGATTGATAGAGGAGCCACTGTGATATGAAGGAACCCGCAGTCTATACACACTATCATAAAGACCTTTCTACACAGTCAAAGGAACTCCACACGCAGTCATGGAGCAAATGCACAGATACGTGTGATAGCAAACGCACAACTACATGAACCCTAATCCATTGTATATATGTGTTATAAAGAATATCATGACCATTCGCACAACACTCTGTCATGATATAATGCAGTCTATATATGAAACCACAGCAAATACATGAAGCCGCAGTCAATACAGAAGCCGCAATCTATATATATGAAACTGCAGTCATGTCTTGTGAGGAGGTTTGGAAAGGAGACCTGTAGCTAAAGGAGACCTATCCATGAAAGGAGCAAATCCGCACCATGTATAGATACACAGTCATACACAGTCAATGAAACATTGTGACAAGGGTTTCAAGCAATGCCAAGTGTTGCTGTAATAATGACAGTAATAGTTACATTCTCAGCATATTAACGCAGTCAATGAGAAGTTGTGATGATCAATGACAAAGTCATGATCTAGTTCTTGTGAAATCATGATCTCAATGCAGAGATCACCTCTAGGGTAATTTCAAGGGACTGTCATCATGGTGCAGCAATGATAACAACAGTACTAAAGATATCAGTGATGAAGTGCAACACAGCGTTGCATGATGATGGAAGATGTCGCATCATGGACAGCGTGATGTATGGGCAATATGATGAGATCACGAGCAATATGATGATGCATGATGCAGCATGATGGTGCTACACGGTAAGGTGCAACACATGGGCGAGATGCAGCACGATGATAGGTGAAGGAGTCACCTTGAGAATCAATTGAAGTAGAATGTTTTCAACTGATCTCATCATTATACGAAATGATCTTTGCTAGATCTAAATAAGTCAAAGTGTTGACTTCTGTTGTAAATGTACACTCTCTCTCTCTTTCTCTGCTGAACTTTGAAGATAAAAGAAGATTTGATCAAAGGGTTTCCCCACACATTATGGGGTTTGTCCCTGGCTCGCACCATATCTTGTGTCCTCTTGTCTTGGCTTGTCTTCTGCGTTTTATATTTATGTTCTATCTGCAGTTTATCTTAATGCTGATGTGATAGCTAACTGTGAAAATTTAAATAAATTGCTCTAGCATAGAACATACCTAAACTTAACAAACTATCACTCCTACACTCCTCTGCATCAACTGGCCCAGGCCATCCTGCCACCTCTGTTTTGGGCTCCCGTAGCAAGGAATTGATCTGAGAGGTGGGCTCCTCAAGGATCCTGCCCATCTGTAGCTCTTTCGAACTACAGCTCTAAATCAACCCACCTCCCTCCTGGAGGTATATCGGTTGTCATGGCAAACTCATCCTCCTCGATCTTTGCAGTTGCAACCTTCAGATCATGCTTCTCATATTTGTCCCTCTTCCTGAGAGGACATTGTGTTGCATAGTGACCGAATTCACCACACCTAAAGCATTTGATCTTTGAGATGTCCTTCTTCCGCCTCCGTTGCTCCTGCTACCCCTTGGATGCGAGGGATGCATTCTCTTCCTCCTAGTTGGGCTTCGACCCACTGTTGCTGCTTCCATTAAGTTTACACTTGACCAAGTCCCTCCTCAGCTCCTCTTGCTTAAGATTTGCCCACATTTCATCCCAGTTTGGCAAAGTCGCCCTACCCAAGATGCTCTGGACAAAGACTTGCCACTCCTCTGAGACTGAGTTGCTGGCCAGTCTAACCATGTTGGACCCCTAAGGTGTTGACCCCACAACTACTAACTCATCTCGGGTCTCCTAAAGCTTCGTGAGGAATGGATCAATGCGTTCCCCCTTCTACATCTAGGTAGATCTCACCTTCTGCTCAATGTACATCTTCTGCTACTCGGAAGATCCCTGATACAGCATGGACAATGCACCCCACATCTCCTTGGAAGTGTTTTTGCCAGCTAGGTGACAAACTATATGATCCTTCACTCCATCGAGGATCATTCTTTTTGTATTCACCATTTCTCCCTTGTACTTCTTGAGTTGATCTAGATCTGTGTGCTCAGCTACCACGCTTTCGACGTAGATGGCTACCATCTCTACCGATCAAAAATGTTGAATAGCCTCCTCTCTCCTCTATGAAGCACTGGACTAGCCTACGCACTCCCTTCTGGAGCTTGTAGATCTATTGCTCTCCGCTGCTGCACAACTAGTGAGAATTCGGACTCCTTGGCTGGAAGTCCTCTGAGGAAGAATTCCCTCAACCATGTCTCTCTCTTCCCTCTAACGTCTTTCTGCCGGCAACTGCCTACAGAGAACTGTGTCCCACCAAAAAACCCCTCTTCGTTGGATCTGTTGCATTGCTCCCTCTGACACTGGCAAACTTCGATCTAGAATCCTTACCTCTTTGTCAACTCACTCGGAGAGAGATTTACCATGAAAATATGGACCTCTTGGCCTGACTGCGTAATCCCTTTGGGGATTCGATTTGTTGCCTCTGTAGGAATTTTGAATTCCCTTCTTCCTTCAGCGCTAGGTTTTCTGGCTCTGTTCTTCTTGCTTCACCTATAGCTCTGGTACCATGTGAAAATTTGGATGCCCAAATTTATACTGCAACAACCGATAATATTTCTTCTACTTGTTAATTTACATGAACAAGTTATTTGCAGTTTTCTACGGCAAACATTGAAATACATACACTACAGCCTACACCATTTAAATTTATAAGCGGAAACAAGAAACTGAACACGAAATAGTTACAACACAATGACACCGTTATTTTTGGACAAAATTCCCCGGAAAAACCCAATGCAGGAAAACAACGCAGCAGTTCTTAGGGTTTTATCATTAAGCAGTGGTTATTTCTAAATACAAACTCTGGATGCCTTGCTGGCTATCCAGTACAGAGAATATCACTCAGCAGAATAAATTAGTGAGATTACCTCACTCTATACTGTAAGTCCCGGCTGATCCAGTAGTTGAACCAACGAGTCCCCATCTACCTTTGCGTTGCCCCTACACAATCACTGCATGGGCCTGCGTCATTGCCTTTGAGGCACAGCGTCACCTCTCCGCTGGATCGATTTGCTCTCAGGACGTCAAACCCCTATCAAAATCTCGAACTTCTACTTGGAAGGCATTGCGCTGCTCTAGCTTCAGCAATTCAATCTGACTGATCAACTCTCGATATGTTCTCCAAGTGCTCATCAAGCCTTCTCCTATAATCCTCCCATTTATCAATCAATGGCCCAGATTAGATTATAATCAATGGCTAGAATCATATTAACTTGATCTCTGCCTTCTTCCAGAAGTTACACCCACAGTTTAGATTAATACCCATTAATTATTTTAATTTCCTAAGTTTAGACTTAGGGTCCCATTAAAAATAATTAATTATTTTAATAAAACTATCTCCAGGTGGAATTTCCCAAAACATTTTCTGGGTATCAGAAAATGCAAGTCTCTAAGCCTCCCTGCAAATTGTGAGACTTAGAGCACATCCGATGCTACCAGAAAGCAACATATGATGCCACCTTTATAGGGATTTTTGCTCACGCATGTGGGTTAAATGAGTCTTATTTTTTAAGTTTTGTCATTGAGTTAGCTATTTTTGGGGGTCAGCTCGTGACCTACCTATCCAACTTGTAATCATAATTAACTATTATTTTAGGGATTTTAGACTAATTTTAGAGAGACTCAATTTGGTTTCCCTCATATAAGTAGACAAAAGTCGATTTCTTTTTGGATTATTGTCACACAACTTGGAGATTAATTTGCACTAGCTAGCTTTTTCTCTCTTGATCACTATGGAGCACTAGTTGAGGAAAATTAGTTGCGGGAGGATATGTTGATTGGATGGTTTTCTCTCTTAGATGATTATTGGTGATTCTTTGATAATATGTGCTAATTTATTGCAAGTATTTTCTTCCATCTTGTACTTGTTGAAGAATTAGGGTTTAATGGAATTTTCACCAAAGTATTGTGTTGATTTTTGGGTAGCATCAGATGTGCTCTAGCTCTGAAATTTTGTGGAGGGGCTAGAACACATGAGATCTCTGAGACCCAGAAATCATTTGGAGAAATCCCACCCAGAGTGCATGTTATTCAAATAATTAATTATTTTTAATGGTGCCTAGGTTAAAACTTAGAAAATTAACATAATTAAAGTGAATTAATGTAAATATGGGTGAGAAGCTTCTAAATGACGAGGATCAAGTCTAATTTAATCTCAACCGTTGATTAGAGATTAGATCACGGCTGTTGATTTCTCAACAGTAAAAGTATAAAGGAAGGCTTGGGGTTAGTTGGAGAACACAGACAGTGAGAGCAGCGCTTGAGCTAGATCAAAATTTTGGGGCGTGGTTTGCTGAGAATTTTGGAGTAAGCTTCTAGTGCAGAGAGGAGCAGTTCAGCAGCGAGACTTTTGTCCAAGGCCGAGAATACATAATAGAGAGGCAGTGCAGCATCAGAGAGAGACAACACGGCTCCAAGAGGGTGACGCAGAGGCTGGAGGGTTGATGTAGTCACTTAGAGGCAGCGCTAGGGTTTCTGTGAGGTAAATCGGGCATTAGTTCAGCAGATCGATTTCTGATCCGGGAAGGCTCACTGGGAGGGTGACGCAGTTCCAACGCAGCGCTGGGAGCAACCATCACTGCACAGCACTGGGGGCAGCGCAGTCACCTGTGGGGTTTGTTCATCCACTTGCTAGATTCGCCAAAATATCTGTCTTTAGATAGAGGTACTTTTGCCCGGTTTATTCTCTGTTGGGTGAGCCAGATGGCACCCTAGTTCTATTCAAAAATCTGCTTAATAATAAAGCCCTCATATCTGATGCACCAATTTTCCCACATTGAGTTTTCCCAGGGACGTTTAGTCCAAAAATAAGTGTGTCCTTTGTGTGGTTGTCTCATTTATTTTTCAGTACTTGCTCTGTATATTGGTGTAGGCTGCAGTGTATTTGCATTAATATTTTCTGAATATTTCTAAAAGTAATTTGTTAAAATGAAGAACACAAGTAGGTAATGCAAATCAGTTTACTACAGTAGGATTTCTGATTTATTAGATTCAGAAATTTTCACATATTGTTGATGTTTTATGGCTCTAACATCTTCTTGAACAATATTTTCATCAAGTTTCTCTTGAGAAATCTAAGCGTAGCTTCCTCCCTTTCAAGCTCCAAAGAAGATAGAAAGGTGTTCGAGAAATTGACAAAAGCTTGTCTTACTCTCTCTCCTTGAAATCGCTTCCATCTTTCCTCTTCCATAGATTTAAAGCCCTAGACTCCATTAGCCCCTTGATTAAAAAAGATACTAATCTTATCTCTTGTGACAATCCATAACATAAAAATTAAAACCTAAATTTTTCTTTATGTTTCCTAGGGTAAATTAGGATTCAGTTAGAACAAAATCTACATTTTTAGCATTATTTACTTTGGACCTTATTGTCCTAGGGTTTGTATTTGCATGCACGCAATTGAAAAAGTAAAAATATGCAATGTTCCCAATTGTGTGCATGAAAAAATAACTTAGGAGTTTTGTCAAATTTTGGATAATATTAAAAAGGGGAAAATATTATTTTGCGAGAAAAGGGAGAAATTATTATTTTAATGGAATGGAGGAAAAATAATATTTTATTGGAGGAAGGTAAATCATTATTTTAATGGAATGGTGGAAAATTAATATTTTATTGGAGAAGGGAGGCAAATTATTATTTTATTGGAATGGTGGCAAATTATTATTTTATTTAAATGGCAGCAAAAAGTGGAAAATGGCCCCCGCCAATAAAATAATAAGGAAAAAGGGAGAATCTAGAAGCTAGAGGAGGCTCCACGAAGAATTACGAAGAATTATAAAACGAGGAGGAACTCAATTGCAAATCATTCTATTCCTATCTATCTCATTGCCCGTTGAAAGGAACTCAAGCAAGTTTCAAGTGAAACTCAAGCTAATTTCAGTGGACTTCGAGTGCCACCCTAGTTAGCTTTTGGAGAAGATTATTTCAGATCTTCCATTGTGCCTATTGCAAATATCTAATTGCCATTGTTTGCAGGAAGCCTCAATATTGTAATCATAGGTTGGTTGCAGGATTATACTTTCTCCAAAAAGGGCCGAATCCCCTTTCTTTCAAGACGGCCGAGTACAATGGTTTGAAGATTGATTTCAAGATCGATTTGCACAATTCAAAGGGACAAATTCTCTGCCATTTTCCTTCCATATCAAGAGGGTTGAGCAGAACTGCTATACCATCCTTAGGCCGAGTTATCCAAGTTAAGGGAAGAGGCAGAGTGGCATTTCCAGCCTATTGGTGCCAAGGAATCACAGTCCAAGAAGGGTATATTATTGTAAGAGGCCAAACTGATACATATATATATTTACACCAGAATTAAAGAAGGACCACGCTCAGCCATCAAATCAGCGATCCAAGTCCTGAGCTCAAAGTTTTCTTGTGACTAAGATTTTCCCTTCAAGTGGGCTAAAAACATCAGTCACTGAGTCAATCCCTTGTTATGCGTGGGAGTTGCCAAAATGCTGGGTTATTTCTGCTGAAGGGATCAAATTATATCATTTGATGGGTCGAGTTCCACTCAAGGAAAAGACCTCTTTTTCTCTGGCCAAATATGTGGTGTATTTCTGAGCGAGTGGCAATAAAAGGGTTGAGAATAATATTCAGGAGGGCATGTTTTGTGCATGCTTTCAGTGGGTCGAGTCTTCTTCCTTAGCTATGTCCTGGCCGAATTTCCTCATCATTTTTAGCATGTAACATCTGCTGAAGAGGGTTGTGTTAATTAGTGTGCAAGAGGTTGAGTCCTGCATTTTGGTTGGCTGAGTTTTATCACTCCAAGAGGGTTGAACCTCATCTTATTATGTTGTTGGTTATACACTGTGGAGAGGACTGAGCTTGGTGGTGAATACTCACTGTTGTGGCTCATTCAAGTTCTCGTTGGGGTTGATTGTGTACAGGATTCTTTGGGACAACATATGTAAATAAAAATCAGGTTCTTCTATTTTGCTTATTGTAATGTATGTCCCTTCCCAAAATTAATGTGATGACCGATACTGTCCAGCTTGTTAAAAGTGCAATTTGTATCAGCAGTTAATGTTACTTGAGTATAATATAATAGACAAGTTATTGGTTTAAAGTTTGGTTTCATATTTGTGCCACTGAATATTCATGCTTAAGACAAAACAAACAAAAGTTTACATCTACAACATCTCTACAATTTGTTTGATGAAACTCTTCACAGAGATGGAACATTAAAACTCGGAAATTTATTGACCAACTTGGGATATTTCCTAGTGGGAAAACTACAAAATATCATTTTACATGCATTTCTCAGCCATTAATTAGGGTTGACATCCAGGGTTTCTATTGTTGTTATATGTGTTTTCAGCCATTGAAAATTGTTGTAATGTATTCTCTTGTTTACTCATTGAATAGTGATAATTGTTCACTTGATTATCATAGATTTTGGAGTTGTTTTCTCATTGGTGTTATAAAACATTTGCATGTTGTGAATTTCTGATTGAAACCCCAGTTTATAACAACAAAGTGTATTTTCTTGATTTCATGTGTTTGGGTACCTATTTGAACCTCTTTTGATCTAACTAAACCCTCTAGATTCAGCCATAAGAACCTTTGAACTCGCTCTCTTAAATTTACACCTTAAATCATCTATGACCCTAACCATTTTGTAGATATCCTTAGGTGAATCTTGTAGTAGCATCGTTAGGGGGTATTTAATCTAATATTATTTGGGTTACTCAATCCCTAGGAATCCTCCCTTGTTTGGATTATATCTAACCATAAAAAGCAGGGGTGTAGTTGTTGAGGTGATAATCGTAACTCTCCCATTGTTGCTCTCAATCAAGATTGCTCAGTGACGTTTTGTACTAAGGTGCTAGTTTTGCAGCGAAAATCTCAACCCAAACCAATGGCCTTCTCTCCATAGACAAACCACTGGAGACAATTCTAACCTCTCCCAAGGGTGTGCTTCATTGGTCAACCCACAGTCCCAATGCCCCAAGGGTGTGCTTCATCAATCAATCCACAGTCCCAATGCATGGACTTCCCACAACAATAGCATTGTAAAGGACCTCACCCAAGCATCATGTTCCATGTCTATGTTGGAGATTTTGCAAAGTTGTCCCATGCAACGCAAAGTTTTGCTGACCACAATTACTATGGAAGATCCCTTACACTAAAGTCCCATTACTTTAACATGGATGCAAGACAATGAAGGCTTTCCCACTAGATTACTTTCAAAATTACAATAAGAATTAATGGGAAGCATATCCATTGAACACTAGTGGATGAAGGTGCATCTACTCATATCATTTCCACATCATGCTGGAAAATACTTGCTTCTCCAACACTCGCACAGTGTAGCACCATACTTTAGGCATTCGATAGGCATACATTCCAGCCCAAAGGAATTCTCATTGTGTTGCCCATAGAGCTTGGCAGTAAAACTGTCTCATTTGAGTTCGAGGTAGTTGATGCCCCACTCGACTATAATTTGCTTCTTGGGTGGAGTTGATTATACACCATGATGTTTGTGGTTTCATCAGTATTTAGCATCTTATGTCTTTCGCGTAATGGAAATATCATAACTATTGACCAAATGGCTTTCTACACGTTGGTTATTCAAACCAATGAAGGTACATCTATGTCGTTTGTCAATGACTCTTCCACGGGCTATGAGTGTGTTGGCATGAGAATGTTTAAAGATTCCTTGTTGATGGGTATATTTCCCCTTTCCCTGCCCGACACAATTGTACCTCCAAGCAATATGTTCTCTTTTGTCACTAGTGGATCCCCTAGGCCTTCTAACCCTTGAGTGGTGCATACAAAAGATAAATACAATATAGGGATAGATCGTTCCCTACATTGTTCTCTTTGTATTATTGACCATCTTTGCTTCCATCGATGTGCCTTAGGTTCACTCTTGCGAAGTTGTGACATTATCCCTTCCTTGATGCATGTCATAACTTGCACGGTACTGCCTACCCTTCATGGGTGCCCTAGAGTAGATCATGATTCCCATTATGGTGCCCATGTTGTGACATTTCATAGACCTAGGAATCCTCATATAGACACAACATGACACAAGGACATGAAGTCGAGTTGCATTCTTCTCTCTTCATCTTTATTCTAGCCATACCTTGAGGAGGTTCCCAAACTTTTTTTATGTTGCTTTACGGTTGCATATACATTTCGTTGCTAATGTCTCGATGCCTACTACGACAATGTTGTTTTCTTTCATCCCACTTACCACCACTACAATCACACTTGATCTCTTACCATCAGTTTAGCCTCTATTTTGAAATCTTACCCTTTTTGGAGAGACTATTGCAATGAGTGGTTTGTGTTGAATTTCCATGACCTTGGGTCTAGGTTAGAGTCTTAAAATCACTAACGCTACCAAACCAAGAATCTCAACCATAAATTACTTTGCACAACGGAAATATAAAGCAGTAAATCACACATGCACAAAATATAGACAACTTTTTACATTTTTCAACCCAACTTCGTTATATTATCAACATATAATACAACAGTCTAGGGCTCTTGTACCTGGGATAATGGCCCTTAGTACAAGATACAAAACTGGGGCTTGGTGTCAGTCCACTAACAACCAATCTACCCTCAACAAGATACACTGACCATCTGGCTGATGTAGTCAACTCTCTTAGCTCCCTTTAGTCGTACCCTGTCCCTGCCCGGTCCTTCGGCTCTCGATCTACAGCTCCTACCTCTATCAATGCTCCATGTCCATCTAGCCACTAAATCTCGACTATCCAATCGGCTCTCTAGTTGTGCCTTCGTCCATCAAGGCCACAACACATCGAGACTCTTGTTGAGTTGTTCACAGCTCCACTTGTGAACAACTCTCGATCTACCCACTGTTGCTCCTTAGCTACTCAGGGACTTCAGCCCACTATGGTCTTCCTATGTTGCACCGATGAAGACCAACATAGAGAACAGAGGGTTGCCACCTATCACTGCAAGATGTCCATCTCCCACAATGAACATGGGCTAGGACTACCCATCATCTGTTGTAGAAGTCCTTCTCCACACATAAGTCTCGGGCTCTGTTGTGCTATACAACAACCCCCCATTTCATAAGATTTTACTTTAGAAAACTATAATATGAAATGGATCCCTTTTAGATTAAATTGGTATTAACCCATCACTCTTCTAAAGGTCCGGAAACAAACAAAACATTATAAAACCTTTTTGAGTTGATAAATAATCGGTCTTAAAATAAAATGAATAATTCTTTATTATTGCGATAAAGCGATCGCAAGATCGCATATCGCAATAACAAAGGATGCATAACCATGACCCATTGATTCTCCCCGATGCGACAAGCGCGAGTAACCATCGGTTATCGGGAAAACAAACAATAAAAGGCCCCTCCCCTTGCTCCAATGCGATATCGCAATCGGCAATCGGGGAATGCGATATTAATATAACGAACTCTCCTCCTTAAAGCTCCCGATGCGAGTCAAGCGATATCGCTATCGGCGATCGGGGATTCCACAAAAACTTAAATAAGATTGCCCAAGGCTTCCTCCAATCGCCGATTGCGATAAAGCCAAACGCGACTTTCGAAAAGGATTGATATGACTTCGGTATATTATATTAATTATCATTAAAAGCCTTTTCTCTTCCCGATAGTGATTCGCTTGCGTCCAACCGCCAAAAAATCAAATCCACACTTAAACGATTATTCGGCAAATAAAGGATATAATGAGCATTTAAATGATTGACAGGTTTAAACGGCCAATTAATGGAGCAGTTATGCCTAAATCCTTTCAGAGATTGTATCCACGGGAGTCTTATGATAAATCTTCCATTATTCATTGATTGACACAATTCCTCCATACTTGGTTTTCACCATCTATTCTCCGCATTACGTTCATTTTTCTCTTGTGCAGAGTTTTTCCGCAGTAGCGATTTCAGACCAAATGGGGAAGAAATCTAAGAAATCTGGAACGACTTCAGCTTCTGCGGTAACAGGACAACATGCCACCGATCCGGGACCAAGCAAAAAGGGATTAATCTCAGATACCACATGTCTCGGCCTCGGCAGTACTACTTGGCAGAACATTTACAACCTGATTGAAGCTGAGGAACCTCAGCAAACATCGGTACGAGCTACAGTAGGCTCAAGCCAGAAATCTGATGCTACTCTAAAAGATTTGGTTGATTCCTACCTACACAGGATAGCGGCTCGAGAGCAAATTCTTCCATATACGGATGTGGTGAGATGGACAATTGAAGAAATTCCAATTACAAACAGAACATTCTGCACTATTGATGGGAGAGTATTCGGTTCATTTCAGCCCAATGATTTGAGACAAATGTACCATTTGCCCGAACCAGAGAAGAAGTATAATAAAGCATTTCTGGAGAAGTTTCGAGATGAGAATGAAACTGAGTCGGAGCCTATACGGGAATGGAGACAGAACCCAGCGAAACACAAACATGAGTCTTCGGGTAAGTACTCCATCGACTCCTTATGCTCTCCTTAT